>QLOY01001436.1:0-37285 GCA_003313965.1 Megacollybia marginata
AAGGGCCGGTTGATTAGTCTAAGTGCACGGATGTAACAGTATCCCCCTCTTAGGACTCTCACCCCAAGAGTCTGCTGAAGGATCACTGAGGTATAGGCGAAAAGGGGAAAGCTCAGAAGACTTCATAGCTGAAAACCCCTTGGAGGATTTGTGCAAGAACCATAGGTCTGCGACTTTGGGATCGGCAAAGGCTTTGCCGATGCCTGTGCAATAATTAGACCAAAAGAGGATAATATGTAAAAGATAAAATTTAGGCACTTCTAGCCCGATTGTCACATGTCCCATCATTCAGGGTCCAGGTGAGTAGGATAAAAGGCCAGCCAAAATATCACCAAGTCCATTCTTACCCTCTACCATGTCCAGATCCCCATCGCCGGTTAACTCAGATTCTTTCCCCGAATTCCTTCAACATCTTCCCGATTTGGACAAATTTGAAGACCTGCAGTTTTGGGTTCCACCCCGTCCCTCTGTTCCAATTTGGGAACTCTACAAAATGAACAACCTTCCTCCTCCACTGAAAGAGCCTGCCGATAACAGCCGAGAGGCTCGCTGATTGCATTTGGAAATGCGCCAAGCCTTCCAAGATGCTGAGTTACAAGTGGAGAAGGATAACTGGGAGGTGGACAATACAAATGAGAGTCTTCTGGAAGGCTATAGAGTGGAATTGAGGGAGTGGAGGAAGAAATGGGCAGGAGTTCGGCGGATGCAACTGAAATTGCCAGAGGCCTTCGTTGAATGCATTGCCGACGAAATGAAGAGTTGACAAGGCTTCATGAAGTGTGGAAGAGTGAGGAGCAGAATGCTAAGGAAGGAAAGCCTATAGTTTGCATTTGGGCTGAAAAGCCTATGCGCGGAGACATCTGCACTGAGTGCCAGCGTAGAAGGGAGAAGTGTTCCTTCCAGGCTTTGTGGAGACAGAAAAAAGGCAAGAAGACTCCGGCGAACGATTTCACCGAATTCAAGGACGAGATCACAGAGGAGTTGGTGGGAATTTGAGAGGAGATTGAGGCATTAAGGATTGATATGAAACAGGAGATGAAGAAGATGAGGACTGAAATAGTAGAGGGGTTGAAGGAGGTGGTTAGGGAGGTGAGCGTTCAGAATGATATAGCTCAAGAAAGACTTGAATGGCTTCGAGGTCAAAGAGATGTAGAAAAGGATCCTATGGAAGATGAAGAGGTTAGAATGATAGAAGGGAAAAGTTTTGTTGGAGTATAGATAGTTTCTTGAATGTAAATGGTGTTTTGAAATGTAGATAAGTGTCTTTTGAAATCATAAGTAAAATGTCAATAAGGGTTATAACTTGTCTATAGGCCCTGGTTTGTTAGGGTATCGAAGATGAAACTCGGCAATGAGTTCATCAGCAGCAATATCATCGACGGCAACCCATGAATACTCTTCATCGGTACCTTCGTATCCCAGCCATCGGACATAATATCGGAGTGGAACTCGCCGATATCGTTTGTTGATTTTGGAGTCTAGAATATCACCAACTTCATAGTGTTCTTCACCTTCAATTTCAACAGGTGGTGGTGGATCTTGAATACGGTTCAGTATTGTATTTGGTTCAATAGACTCTAGTTGAGAGACATGGAAGACTGGGTGAATAGCTCGAAGTTCCCTAGGTAAGCGAAGAGTATATGAATGAGTACCAGGTTGAGCGATGATTTCGAAAGGTCCTAGGTGAGTTTCAAAGAACTTTTGGGTAGGCCTAGCAAGTTTAATGTACTTGGAAAATAAAAGGACATGGTCACCAATACTCCATTTCGGTGGTGCGATTCACCAACGATCGGCTTGCTCCTTATACCGAGATTGAGCAATGGCTATTTCATCTTTAAGCGCAGAGTGTAACTTGTCAAGGTTGACTGCGAGTTCTCTAGCTTTGAGTGAAGCCAAGTCACGTTCAGGATAGATAGTGATATTGGGGTGATAACCTTTGTTAGTGAAGAAAGGAGTTATACCGGTAGAAGCGTTGGGAGCATTGTTGTATGCAAACTCAGCAAGCGGTAATAGCTGAGACCAGTTGTCTTGTTGGTAAGAACAGTAAATGCGAAGGTACTGTTCCAAAGTCTGGTTTGCTCGTTCTGTTTGACCATCAGCTTCTGGGTGATAACCGGAAGTATAATGAAACTCCATTTTCAAGGCTTGACCAAGAGCTTGCATGAACTTGGAAACAAACTCTGAACCACGATCTGAAGTGACATGGTTAGGAACACCATGTTTTGAGAAGACATGAAGAATGAATACTTGGGCCAGTTGTTCTGAGGTGATGGTGTCGTATGTAGGAACAAAGATGCCTTGCTTTGAAGCTCGATTGATAACAACTAGAATGGCTGTGAAACCATTTGAGTTGGGTAGTTGTTCTATGAAGTCAATGGATATTGAATCCCAAGGACAACCTGGAATAGGAAGAGGCTTTGGCAAACCATATGGACGATGTCTTGGGGATTTGTTTCAGCCACATTCGGTGCATGATCAGCAATAATGTCGGATGAATTCTCGCATCTTCGGCCATACATTCTCAGCGAATGTTGGCTAGAGTACGGTTCTGTCTGAAATGCCCTGAAACTATGTGATCATGGTGGTGTTGTAATATGCGTAGTCGAAGGTCAAGAGCATCGGGGATCCATAGGCAATTGTTTTGCTGAAGTAAGCCATCTTCTTCTATAGTCCAGCTGGAAATGCCGTTGTTAGCCTTGGTAAGTCCATCTATACATGTTGGATCAGTGGATTGAGCAGTTTTGATATCAGTGCGAAGTTGGTGTAGATCCATAATAACACTGGCTCGAAGTAAGGGTTCTTCAATGAAAGTTGCCGAAAGTGAGGCCTGAAGTTGATCAGTGAGTGATAGTCAGAGTTGATCAGTGGAAAATATCAGCCTAAAATTATCGGCATTAGCATCGGCAAAGGTTGCAGTATCCCCCTCTTTTCGATAGACATCCCATCGTCTAGTTAGTGTATCAGGCTTCCTTCCAAGTCTACCTGGTCGGAATCATCAGGAAAAACCCTTTTTAACCTGGATGCCTCAAGGTTGACCTGGATCAACCTATGTCAACCTTGGTCAGTCCCAGGTTTAAGTCTCAATTTTCAGGTCAGCCAGGTCAACCTAAGTCATGTCTAGGTTAGCCCAAGTCAACCCAGGTCAGCCCAGGTCATGTCTAGGTTAGTCCCAGATCAGCTCAGGTTGACTTAGGTTGACTCAGGTTAACTCAAGTTTGCCAGGTTTGCCAGGTCAAAAAGGGTTTTTCCTGATGATCTTATCGCCATATTGAATGCCGAAAGGTACTCTGACCAACGAACTTGTCGTCTTGTAAGAACTTTGGTGGTAGTGAAGTATTCGAGATTCTTGTGATCAGTGACAACGTCAACAGGTAATGATGAACCTTCAAGATAGTGACACCATTTGGTGAATGCTTCAAATATAGCCAATAGTTCTTTGTCGTGAGTATCGTAGTTGATTTCGGTATCAGTGAATGATCTAGACAAGAATGCGATGGGGTGAATGTCATCATCAAGGACAATAGAGAGGATAGCTGCCAATGCATAATCGGAAGCATCTGTTTCAACAATGAGTTGCTTTCCGGGTATCCAATGTGATAGGATTGGTGCTTGAGTGAATGCTTCTTTGAGGGTATCAAAAGTGAGTTGACATTGAGATGACCATTGCCAAGGAACATTTTTTCTGGTTAGTCGAGTAAGTGGAATGGTGATTTCAGAATAGTTGAAAATGAATTGGTGATAGAAATTGCAGAAACCAAGAAAAGATTGAATATCTTTGATTTTGCAAGGTGTAGGCCATTGAGTGATAGTGTCGACTTTGTCAGAGGCCATTCGGAGACCATTCGGTGAAAGGATATAGCTGAGGTATCTGTGTTGAATTCACATTTGAATGGGTTGCAAAACAAACCATGTGGGCGAAGTTGCCGAAGGACTTCCTGAACATTTGCCCGATGTGATTCTTGATCATCCGAATAGATTAGTATGTCGTCAAGTTAGACAACCACTGAGACATCAAGCATATCGGCGAAGATGTCATTGACAAAGTGTTGGAAGGCTGCCGGAGCATTAGTGAGGCCTTCAGGTATAACACACCATTCAAAAGAGCCATAGCGAGTGCGGAATGCTGTTTTCCATTCATCACCGGGAGCAATGCAGACTAAGTGGTAAGCATGCTTGAGGTCAAGTTTGGCATAGACCTTGGCCTTGCAAGCAGTATCGAGCAAGTCAGTGATAAGTGGTAAGGGATATCGATCTTTCTTGGTGATTTTGTTGAGACCACAGAAATCGACACAAAGTCATGGACCACCGTTCTTTTTCTTGACAAAGAGAACAGGTGCACCATGTGAAGAAGAGGTAGGTAGGATGAAGCCACTAGCAAGGTTTTCATCAATGAATTCGTGTAGTGCTTTAAGTTCAGCTTCAGAGAGTGAATAGATGTGACCTGGAGATGGTTTTGCCCCTTCTTCAAGATCTATGTGGAGATCATATGGTCGATGTTCTGGTAGAGTCTTCGCCCCTTCACTTGAAAAGACATTGGTGAAGTCATGATATTTGGTTGGGACATTGGAAAGGTCCACAGGTTCGGCAGTTGAACTTGCCCTACCTGTAGCAATCGGATTATTGAGTCGAATAGTGAATTGTTGAGAGCCTGCTTGTGAGCAAGAATGAAGATAAGCTGCAGCTCCTACTATTCGTATATCGATTGCTGTCGCTGAAGTATCTGCCAAAATCTTGGCCAAAAACGGTGAAGGTTGATCTGGATACTTGTAAATTGGTTCATAGGGAAAAGGCAGAGAAGATTTCGGTGAAGACGTTACCGAAGGTTTCGCCGAAGACACAGAAGGGTCTGGCGAACTGGCAGATGGTTGAATAACTGAAGTCTCAAGATGAGCCATCAGCGATTCAGGTGCCAAAACATTCAGCGAAGTAATAGGTTTGAAAGTGATTTTGCCTGTAATCCAGTCAATCAACAGATTGTAGCGGAACAGCCAATTGTATCCAAGAACCATATTACTCGACGAATGCAAATATGTGACATGAAAGTCAATAGGAAGTATAGTGCCAGAAGGAAATTGAATAGGTAAAGATACCATTCGAGTAATGTTACCTGGTGAAGAACCATCAAGTAGGCGAAGAGTTACCAGAGAAATCGTAGTACATGGTATTTTGTTATCGTCTGTGTATTTCTGATCAATAAAGCAATGAGAAGAACCTGAATCCACAAGTGCTAAGAAAAGAATAGTAACAGGTAAAGGAATATGAAGGGTAGAAGATAAGTGAAGTCTGGGATGAAAGAGTGGCTGCATTGAGAGTAACCTCTTTAATGGCACAATTTCAGTCAATGCAACTTTGATCTTGTGCTGAGGAATCGGAGTTGCTGCCTATTTTCCCTGCTCCTTAGTAGGAGGGGAAGTAGATGCCGAAGTTGTTGCTGAAGATTTGCCCTCTGTGTTTGCTAATGGTTTAGCCTGTGCTGCACATCCTTGTGTAGATCATCAATTAGGACATTTGTCAGTAGCATGATTACCACCACAGACCAAACAAAGGTTCAACCTTTTACATCTCTCTTTTTCTTCAGGCTTGAGTTTGCCATCTGAACCTAAGAGATTTGCATATGGTTTTGGCAAAGAGGTTGATGAGCTGGTATTGGATGAGGATGTTTTGTTAGGCGAGGTATTGGGATGATTGGATGTCTGGCCAGAGTTTTGCTTGTTGGATTGGTTGGACTGCTGGTTACGTTGTTGAGTATTAGATGATGTGCCAGCAGAACTCTGTCCAGAGTGTTTGTTGTCTGAACCTTTGCCTGATGAGGTCTTGCCAGATGCCGAAGGTGTTTTCTGATCATGATCTTGTCATTCTTGCTTTTCCCAGTATAACTGGTCAATGTGATAAGCGATTTCAATACACTGTTGCAAGGTAGTATAATGATCATTATGTGAAAACACATCTTTTAACCATGGTGCAAGACCTTGATAGAACTGGTGCAGGAGTGTAGCATCGCTGAAAGATGTTTTATGTTTTTGCTGCTACTGCATTGAATTCAACCACATACTTGGAGACCCTTTGATTGTTTTGCATCTGTAACCAGTCGAGTTTTATCACCGCAACTCGGGCCAAGTCTCGAGGTCCAAAATGCAAATACAGTTGTTGAATAAGAGCAAGAGAAGAAGTCATCCAAAGTGGTGGATTTGCTGGATCATGATTGAGTATGTCGAGTGTAAACCAATCGATAGCTGAACCCTGTAAGAAGGACATGATATATGATATCTTGGCTGCTTCAGTGACAAAATCATCTGGAGAGGCTTGGAAGTTAATATGGACAGTAGTCATGAACACATCGGGTTAGACCCATCAAAGGTATTAGGATCTTTTAGCTGAATTCTTGCTGTTGGCATATGAGGTCGATTCATGTTATTGGCAGAAGTCTGCAAAGATTAAGTGATGTTAACAAAGACTGCCATGAGTTGTTCCATATTGTATTGATCAGCCATGTTAGATGGTTGTGACTGAGAGCATTGATTTCACCTAGGTCTCAGTAAAGGACTTTGCCAACCTCTATGGCCAAAAGGTCTGCCACCATTACCACCACTGCCACCTTCATCATCACTAGGAGGATCGTCACCAAGAGGAGGTGTTGGAGGAGGAGGTTTGCCATGAATTTCTTCAATTTCCTCTTCTTCATTATTGGATGGATTTTCTTCTTCAGGTGGTGGGTCTGGATCTGGAACTGGAGGTAGTCTAGGCAATTGTCTTGCCGAATTATCGGTGAAGACATATTCTGATGAGCACATCTTTCCAACCTGATCATTACCTAGGTAGTCATAATACTCTCTACCTTGGTTTTGCAAGTATTGCACTTTCACATACTCACGATTACCTTGTTGTATAATTGAATGACTGATGACATTGTTTGTGATTAGATCAGGTATCTGCCGAATGACTGGTGCTGAAGAGGCTGGCAAAGCAGGTACCAGTGATAGGAACACGACAGGGCGGGGTCTGCACACGTGCGGGGCTGTCGACACCTGAGCTAGGCACTAGAAGTGAGCAAAGGCGATGGCCAAGGGAAGTCTCACAGAAAATGATCCGCAACAACACAACCCACAAACAACACCAAAACACACACTAACTAACTCCTACTAGATGCACTAGTCTCTCTTTATATTCCAGGGGTGTGAGTTAATGCTCTTTTTGAAGTTTGTCACAAGAGGAGGCCTCCGTGGACGACGACTTTTTAGAGTCTCTTTGCTTAGTGTAAGGTTTGGAGTCTATCTTTGGAATAGAAGCTCCTCGGTCTCAAAACGTGCAAAGTTCAATCGCAAAATCAAACTTCTTTCAAAGTGGTTTGCTTGAGTTGCAAGACTTATTACAAAGTTCAGTTCTTAAGACCTTAAGACAATGTTCAATTGATGGGTTCCAATCCCAACCAATCAAGGTTCAATTCCAGACAAGTTCCGTATTCCTGAGTACACAAGACCAAAACTCTCAAGACCGAGTCTCAAGATCAAAACTTAGCAACTAATCTCGCACTTGAGATCAATCAAACAAATGGTATTGCACCAAGCCAAATACCCAAGGGTAGGCAAGGGGGCATTAATTCTAGGTCCTTGGGTCCTTATATACTTGTACAAAATGATAAATAAACAAAACTAATCTACAATGGCCATGCATGTGTTCAGTCCAATGAGTCAAAACTGATGAGAAATGACACAGAAAGGCAACACTGCGAGTTGGTATCCATATGCTGTGCCACCGATTGTGTATATTTGAATTTCCAACCTCCTCAAAATTGCTATTTCTGAAGAGGCAGCCAATATTGTCCATATGCTATGTGTGTGTTGAAACATGTTTCACTGGTTTTAGGCAAGCCTAGAAAGGCCTATCGATCATCCTTATGCTGTGACGGATGGTTGGAGGTCCTCTGAGGCCCCTATATCTGATGCATTCTGTTCCAAAAGTCTTGTATTAGCAAGATGTTACATCCGTGCACTTAGACTAATCAACCGGCCCTTAAAAGCCCTTGTTCTCATTATATCTATTCTTTGTTCTGTTTATATCCTTGCATTCATTACTCTTACTAACATTTATTATATAACATTCATAAATAGTCTCTTTTGATATTTCTTTATTATTGACTAAAGTAGATAGCACAGCCTTTAGTATATAAGCCTAGCACCAGTGTTGTATACTTCAGTTTAGAAATCAACTTGGATTACACTCAATACTCTATTCTCTCTAACTCCTCTCTAACCGGGTATCGGCCCTCACTCCGCTGAGGTTTCACCGATACCTTCACCTAAACCCACAATCCAGCAGAGGGCATAGCCAAAGGGTTTACCTTGGTATTCTTATCAAGGGTTTTCTACAAGCCACATCTGTCTATACATCTTGGGCTTGCATTCAGCATAGTCCTTACACAAGACAACCATGTGGTAGGGTCTGATGATGAATGCAATGCAGAGCAGTGTTGGTAGGTCACTGACCTGACACTGGAAGTCAGGTCACTGACTTACTGACTTTCCGGTGACTTTCCGGAAAGTCAGTAACCTGACCTGACTTTCCGTAACAGCGCTTGGCATTATTAGTTATCATGCCAGCCCTGCAAGCGCTTTCCCACACTCCGTTTTTAGTTAGCCAGTGACTATGCTGTAACGGTTTGTGTCAGGGCATTCCAATTACAGCAAAGTCAGTGTCATGTGAAAAGTCAGGTCAGTAGACTGACCTGACTTCACTGACTTACCAACTTTACCAGTAACCACAGGAAAGTCACTGACTCGACCAACACTGATGCAGAGTCAGGTGCTTTCCTGGGTCTCTAGCTCTCTCTCTGCGACTTCTTTCTTCCTTTGCTCTCCAAGGAGCCATGACATGACTTCGTCGTTAGACTCTGTAGCTAACACTCGATACTTCTCATACCAGTAGACATTAACCGATTGAGTAAATCAGTTAGTTAGGTTCCTTGACAACACTTGTCACCTAATAGTACTCCTTGCTAAGTAATCCAACCTCAGTAGCTAGCTAAGTCACAGATCGACAGCCAGTAATGCTCTGAGGGTGTTCAACCGTCAAGTCTCAATTCCATAGACACTCTAGGCAAACCTATACTCATCCTTGGACTTCTAGGATAGCCTAGGAGGTAGTTCTTGTCGGTTTGTAGGTCTAGCCGCATAACTGGCATATCACCAGAGTGTTATGATGAGGAGGCGCATTTGGATTTACTGGAGTAGGTTGTTGGGATGCCATGCTCTGTAAAATTTGACCTAATTGTTGTTGACTCCAAGTTGCATCTTGGAGGCTTTGGAGAGCAAGTCGGTCTTTCCTTCACCATTCAACTTGCTGATGTTCTACTTCCTGTGTTACGATTTCACACCTATCAGATGCCCAACCACACGCCTTATCAGAACCCTATTCATTTCATATTCATATCACCCTATCTTTCATTTCCCTTATCCGCTATCTCTTAAATTAACTTCTGATAGCTTATCGCAGACATGAGGCAGAGATAGCTTATCTCTTTCCCTTCGTATCTTTCCCCTTCAACCTTATTCCTTACACTCCAAGATAACCACTCAGTATTTAAGCCACTAGCTAGTCGATGTATTCTTTAGTTTTGGTATTATAAGTTTCACCGAGTCTTTGAGTGGCCTGATAAGCTCTCATTTTGCTTGTCGCCTTACATCCTGATCCCGTTGTTCCAATATCAAGGATCTAGTTTGATTTAGTGTTTCCATGAAATCGGCGGTTACCGGGCCGGGTATAGTTGATCCCCTTGTAATCGTGATATATGACCTTGGAACAAAAGGTGAATCATCAGGAAGATAGAACTGACTGTCTGAACTATGAACTGGAGTGACTTCAGCACAAGAAGGTGTAGCTGGAATGTATCGCAATTGTGATGGAGTACGAGTTGGAGTTGTAGGTGTAGTAAACCTTGAGGGTATTCGAGGTGTATTGAGAGGTAAAGGACCTTCTTCCAGAATTGGTTGAGAGGCCAATGAACTGAATGAGTGTCTGTCTTTATTCTGAGGAGTGCTGAAAATGGGTGCTCCTTGAATCATAGAACTCATCAGCGATCTGAGTCAGAGAGTTTAGAAATACTGTAAGGACTATGCTGAATGCAAGCCCAAGATGTATAGACAGATATGGCTTGTAGAAAACCCTTGATAAGAATACCAAGGTAAACCCTTTGGCTATGCCCTCTGCTGGATTGTGGGTTTAGGCGAAGGTATCAGCGAAGCCTCAGCGGAGTGAGGGCTGATACCCAGTTAGAGAGGCATTAGAGAGAATAGAGTATTGAGTGTAATCCAAGTTGATTTCTAAACTAAAGTATACAACACTGGTGCTAGGCTTATATACTAAAGGCTGTGCTATCTACTTTAGTCGATAATAAAGAAATATCAAAAGGGACTATTTATGAATGTTATATAATATGAATGTTAGTAAGAAATATGAATGCAAGGATATAAACAGAACAAGGAATAGATATAATGAGAACAAGGGCTTTTAAGGGCCAGTTGATTAGTCTAAGTGCATGGATGTAACAAGATCTGTAGTTGACCTGGGCATCCACTTTCACACTTTTTCATTTCTTGATGGATCTGCTGATAAATATTTTCAGTGAATCTACCAATATGGTAAACCTCAAATATTGAATATTGAAGCCATCAAAGGCTTGGATGGCCTGCCAGAGGTCTATAGAGTTGGAACACCCATCCCAGTATGCAGAGTGAAAGCTAGGTTGACCTAGGCCTGAAACTGAGATATATCCAAAACCTATAGACTGATACTGTCTCGAATACCTATTGACTGAGATTTATTATCTATTGACTGGGATTCACTGACATTCACTATCTATTGACTAGCATTCAATATATGCAAAGGCTATTATTGACTGGGGCCAAGTATGCATAGGTTGAGTATAAGGGTATACTGGCCTATAGCACTTGAATATAAGCCTATGACAAGTGAATACATCTATATGAGGGTATATACATGCCTTTTAAGGAGTTGTATGTGTCTATTTATATTTTCACTGCTGGCTTTTCAAAAATAAAATGCAAATTGTGCAAGAACAAGAGCATGTATAGCAAAATGAATATCACCATTAGAACCACATTGCATCTGTTCATATAAAGAAGTCAAAAGTTCCCATGGTCACTGCTTGCCTTATCAGGGTATGCCTCCACTAATGGCTTCAAATGGATATCACCATGAGAACCACATTGAAATTCTGCATCCATCCATATAAGGAAGTCAAAAGCTCCCATGGTCATAGCTTGCCTAATCTGGGCATGCATCCACTAATGGCTTCAAATGGATATCACCCACATTGAAATTCTGTGTCTGTCCATATAAGGAAGTCAAAAGTTCCCACAGTCACAACTTGCCTAATCTGGGAACACCTCTACTAATGGATATCACCATTAGAACCACATTGAAATTCTGTGTCTGGCCATATCAGAAAGTTAAAAGTTCCCACGGTTACAGCTTGCCTAATGCGGGCATGCCTAATGTGGGCATGACCCATGGTGGTTTCTATTATTAATGTTTTTTGCAGCTTTTTGAATCATTTCTATTATTAGTGCTTTTCTATGCATTTTATTCTTGTCTGCCAAAAATAGATTGGCCATGTCCTGCCATGTTCTTGCCATGATGCTGGATGCCTGCCAGGGCTGCCAACGATCACATTTGGGTGGTAGGACATTTATCCAGGTTCTATGCAAAATAGGTATGCATATGCTCTGTGATAGCAGTCCAAAATCTATGCATTAATCCTACTGAATCAGCTGGAAATCATTGCAGTAATTTCACAACAGATAGAAGGCAAATGGCACCTGATTGCCTTTCACTCCAAAGCGCTCTTGCCTACAAAACAAAACTACAAGATCTATGACAAAGAGATGCTTGCCATCATGGAAGTGCTAGCGGAATGGAGACATCTATTATTGGGAGCCAGACAGATCTTCAAGATCTGGACAGATCATCAGAACCTACAATACTTCTGATAACCCCAGAAACTTAATTGACACCAAGCCTGTTGGGTCACAGAACTAGTGGAATATAACTACACTCTTCACCACAAACCAGACAAACAAGATAATCCTTTCCCAACCGATGTTCTCTCTGATTTATTAAAAGCAGACCCCTGGGCTTTCCTGAGCATCAAATGTGCCACAGTCTTATGCAAACACCAAATCTCTGGATGGATCCTATGATTTCTGAAATGGACAATCTACAATCTAAAGGTACTTTCGTCCTTGTTGATAGACCACTTCCAGGGATGAACATCATGTGTGGCCGCTGGACTTATGCCAATAAGTACGATGGTGGGGGCGATATCATCAAAAGAAAGGCCCAGTATGTTGCAAAAGGTTTCATGCAGGTTTACGGTGTCAACTTTGACAAAACCTATGCTGCCATCACTCAACTAGAATCGATTCACATCATCTTTGCTATCATTGCCAAACTTAGCCTGAAAATATAGCAGATCGATTTTCAAGGTGCCTACCTGAATGCAGATATCAACAAAACGGTATACACCAGAGGATTTCAATGAAGACAAATCTTCTGAAGAAAGGCCTCTACAGTTTGATGCAAGGTAGACACCTGTGGTTCAAAGAGCTTGACCACACCTACAAAAGCAAGGGCTACAAAACATCACACGCCAACCCTTGTGTGCACTACAAAAGAGAAGGCAATGAGTATACACTCACAGCAACTTACACAGATGATGTGATGGGAGCCAACATGACAGAGGTCAGGGGGAGGAAGGCGAAGGAAGACCTGAAGAAACATTGGCCTATTATGGATTCCAAGCACCTCAATCTTATGGTTGGGGTCGCAATCTCTCAGGATAGTCTAATAGGCAACATCTCTCTCAATCAAACAGCCTTTTTTCCAACACATGCTAACCACATTCAACCTAAGTCAACTGAGTCCAGCACCTACTCCACTTTCCAATGGAATCCAACTCCAAAAACTCCCTTACCCCTTACCACCCCACGAGATCGAATTCATAAAAGATAAACCCTATCATGCTATCCTGAGCAGCATACTGTATCATTTCGATCGGATGATCAGCCCATGTTACACGTTACAGGGGGTGTTCAGTGACCAAGGTGTTCAGTTCGGGTAGCATAGTGTTACATACCTCCGAAATGTTCATATCTAAATATAGGTCCAGCACTAAACTCTAAATTTTTGTACTATGCCTACACTAAAGCTATCAGCTACACAGAAAGAGGCCTACAAACTTGCTTTATGCATACCAAAGAATAGCCTAAAAAAATTAGTTTACATGCATGTAGTACCCAAAAAAAAACAAGTTTTTAAGGTGTTGTACGTACCAGTTGTAACAGTGTTCAAAAGCCCAGTGTTACATGTTACACGTACCAAATTCATTCAGTTCAGACATGCTTGTTACACGTTACTGAACATTTGATCGAAATGATACAGTAATGTGGGGCCAAGCAGCAACACGCCTAGACCTGTCCTTCGCAGTCAGGCTATTAGCTCATTTCCAACAGAACCCTGGCAAGGTTCATTGGAACACATTGATCCACCTCTATTGTTATGTAAAAGGAATGATAAACTATTGCATCATCTATGAGGGGCCTAGAGAGACAAAATTGGATGATCTGGGTAAAGGTTTGAAACCTTACACATATACAGATGCCAACCTTGGAGGCTGTCGTGATACTGCACGCTCTACAGGCAGCTACATCTGTATGATGGCAAATGGTCCTGTCTCGTACTACAAGGTTGTGTTACCACATCAACCACAACAGCGGAATACCTTGCACTGGGAAAAGCAGGAATGCAAGTCAAGTGGCTAGCATCCTTCTTAGATGAAATCAGCTTGCCACAAGAACGACTGTTCATCATCCATGGCAACAATCTCACCTCAATCTCCCTTACAGAAGAATCAAAACACCACAATCTTGCCAAAAATATATGTATCAAATACCACTATGTTCGGGAGCTCGTCAAAGGCAAACTCATCAAAATTGTTTCCATCCCTTCCAGCCAAAACCTTGCTGATATCCTTATGATACCATTATCTCGAGAGAAACATGAGGACATAGTTGGCAAGCTCAATCTTCGACCCAAGTCTTAGAGTCAGGGGGAGTGTTATACGGAGTTGACTCTAAGACTCTATACCCATTTAGTCACACTTTCCATTCTCAGCCATTGTTACAGTATATAATGTTTTCGATTGTCTGTCACACCTCAGTCTATCCAATACTACAACTGAGGTGTATAGACCTTCTTATATACCTTATAACTTTACTCATTTACTCTATTAGCTTATTCTTCTGTTTAGAATCTCTCTGCGCAAACTTGTCTGTTCAACACAGAATTGAAGCCAAATTGTGGCCAAGACACAATCTATTGACATAAGCACCTTTAATCCCTACTTGCTTTAGTATCTTACTTGAGGTTAGATTCGACTCTGTGATAACAAAGACCCCCAATATGGTGACCACTCACTGGGCAAAGAACATAGACTTGGCATGGTGTTGTCTGCTTCCATACATGCATCAACTTACTGCTACTTTCATTTGTGACCTGTCTATAGAGACTCTATGATGCACTGAAGGCACAGATGCAGAAAAACACTCTGCAGTTGCTCAAGTGCTGGATGAGTGGCTTCTACTCCAAGTTCTGAATGCAATTGGCAAACACTCTATCTTTTAATCTTGTTCACTCACTCCTTATCATACGTACCCATTCTACTCAATTCTTTCTCTCTATCCAAGTTGGTTATTACGCATTGTTGTGGTTTTCTGATGCTCAAGCTCTCACTATACATATCTCCCTACTTATTGCTCTTTTCAAAATAGAATGGACAACTGCCTTTTTGAGAATTGTGTTTTTTTTTAGAAGCATTCACTTTTTGCTTGTACCTCAGTCAGGACTCCATGGATTTGGATAAAAATTACATGTAGTTACTTGTAAGACCAAGCTGCAGATGCTCATAGCAAAAAAATTCCAAAACTCAAGCATGTAAAATTTGGCCTGTCTACCAGCCCTTTTCAATCACTGGGAGGAGATGGCAGCACTTGGGTACAAGCTGAAGGGCTATAGAGACTCTGAGCAACATTACTGAGATGCAAGGGTGGTGCTGGGAGTAGTATAATACATAGAGAAAGTGTAACACAACAATGGATGAACATCAACCAAAGTCACATGATGGTTGATTTCAGGATATCTGTTTGTATTGTCTGAGATACAGCTCTCACAGCTCTCTAATATAGCTGTGCGCCTGAGCAATGTAATATAAAACATATTACTAACTTACTGCATCCTTGCATGACCTGTTCTGGCTGAGATATGACTGCAAACAGCCAGGCTGAGGATGATTTTTTCGAGGTTGGATTTTGTGATTTCTTTGCTATGGGCATCTGCAGCTTGGTCTTATAAGGAAGTATATGTAATTTTCATTAAAATCTATGGAGTCCTGACTGAGGTATGAACAAAAAGTGACTGCTTCTAAAAAAAACACAATTCTCAAAAAGGCAGTTGTCCATTCTATTTTGAAAAGAGCAATAATAGGTCTGCTTTTCATATATCAGTTATTTTGCATTGTCATAGTTCTGACTTCCACACTATCCATACCCATTCTAATTAATACAAGTGATGTTAAATCAGGTGATTTAATTGTGGCTGCACACTGAGCATTGAATCATGGAAGGCGACATCTCATTTGTATGACTTGAGCAGCAAGTTATGGGATTATTGGCTATAGAATCTGACAACTTGATCACTGTTGCATCAATTCATCAACAATGCCAGGTTCTGTTTGGCCAGATCAGCCTAACTGACCAGGTGATGCCAGTCTGTCACTCTAGTTCATCTTGACCAGTATAAACTCAGCCTACTATAGAGTCAAGAGATAATTTAGAATGCACTCCATAGTTGGATTATTGCATTAGAAACCAAATATCCATATCACAAGTCTTTTAAAGTACAGTATGTGTTCAGTAAACCTAGAATTCATCCAGCAATCTAATGTAGAGCAGCAGACATAACACTCATAATCTCTAGGTTGAGAGACTGTGGCACAGGGCAATCTATGGACCAAGTGAGAATGCGACAGAGCATCTTCAGATTCAGTACTAGAAAAAATCCATAGGACTATAATTCATTTCATGCAAAGTTCTATTAACTCTTCCTTTGTGGAGAAGAGGCTCATTCCCTGCTGCCACCGACTGGGTTTACTGGCTTGAAACAGCCGGTATGCCTCTGGATCCTCACTCTTAAGCCTCTTCTCAGTCCTGAACTCTTGATCTACAAAGTGAAAAATGGGCCCTGCATAATATTGAGTCAAGGAAAGACAAGACTCATCTGCAGCTACAGGTGTATTGGAATGGAGGATTGTAGCAGAGGGAATAAGGATGGTAGATCCAGCTGGGAAGTTGATAACAAGCTTGAGATCCCAGAGAACCATATGTCCTCCTTTGGTCACATCAAAATTACCTAGTGCAGTGATACCGCACCATCCAAAAGGACAATTAAGGATGTCTCAGTGTTTGTAGCAACAAACCTGACCACCAAGGTTGAATGTGCAGAAGGGAAAGACAGAGCGAATGAAGTTGCACTATTTATATAGATGAGAGTGTGAGGGATGCTTGTACAGCAGGGTTAAACACTCATGGTAGTATGAATGGAGGTGAGGTGCCCAGAGCGTAAAGCTGGCTGTACTAGTTCAGAGAGTTGATGCTAGTCAAGAACTGAGAACTCACCATCCATGTATGAGGCAATCCTTTGCATACAGGGGAGCACCACCAATCTACTAACTACCTGGGACAGTGCTTTCAACAGACCTAGTTTCTGGGGCTTTTGCTGACCCTGCCCATAATGGAGTCCAAAGTTGATGATGGGAAATTTACCTTTAATGTGAAGGCCCCTGGGGCAATCGCACCCCAGCACTAACAGCCTCTGTATATGACAGATCACTTGGTTGTCCAGCAAGAGCTGCAATAATCTGCCCACTGCTGTCAACAATAGGCTGGGGAGTTCTGCAAAAATTCAAAGCAAGGGCCACAAGAACTGAAGTAGTTTACCACCCATCCCATTGAATATGTGTAAATCCTAACTTCAAAAGGTCATCTAAATGATAGATCTGAGAGCAGTCCACAACCTTCTTGATGCGTGCAGTGTAAGCACCCTTGGCAGATGGGCAATCATTCTCTACATCAAAGTCAGCTGCTGAGATGAATTCAGCACTCTGAATGGCCTTTTTGATAGCATAAAGGTGGGCAGTGTGGCCATGTTCTTCAATGCGAGCAGCACATTGCTGATTCCTTTTATGATTCCACTTTTTGGGACCAGAGGAGTTGGATGAAGGGGAAGCAGAGGGCAGTTTGTCAGATATTGCATCCCCAACTTGGGCTCTCTTGTGCTGGTGTTTAGCTGCATTCTGCTTTCTGTGCTTGCCACTCATCCCAGCCAGACTGCACTCACCTAATGGCTGCTCACTCTCAGATTCACTGAGGTCACTGAGGTCACTGAGATCAAACCCCATCCATTGAACTTCTGCAACTGGGGGTTTACAATCTAAGACTGTGGGGTTATGGGTCAAGAAATGGACATGATTACAGAAGAAGGTGTGCAATTCAGATTTACCGACCTGTTTGTCTGTCCAGATTCTAGATCTCTGGCCCAAGCCCTTGAAAAAAGCACACATACGACGATGCTATCTTCTAGCATGAATAAACAAACCAATGCAGACTGGTTACCACCAGGGCAAGACCTACCCTTAACAGGACATCAGAATGTTGTCACTGCTGTTGCGTTTCATCCTGTTTATTCATCCATTGTTTCCACATTTGAGGATACTACACTGCATGGGAGAGTAGGGGGTTGGAAAGGATGCTTAAGGGACATACAGGGCATGTTACAGATTGTCAGTATGATTCCAAGGGGAGGTATGTAGGTTTGTTCTTCTCTCTTCTGCCCAGCTTAGATGTTCATGTCTGTTAGTCTCCTCCTCATATGATTTCTTCATTAAACTCTGGATGTGGAGAGCAATTATCACGACTTTTCGAGGACATGAATATTCTGTTTTGTTGGCAGGGTTTATGCCTGGCAATACCCATGTTATTAGCTCAAGTCGGAATGTGTCTGTTCAGATATAGGAGATTTTGACTGGGTAATGCACTCTTTCTTCTGTATGGTCTACTCACAATTGGCAGACACTGTGTCAAAGTCTTTCATCCACACTTGAGCTGGATCTGATGGGCCCTCTCAAACTCTGACAGACAGCAAATTGTGACATGCTCTATAGAGCACATACGTCCCCCACAATCAAAATGGCATCTGCTCAATCTCCTCAGACTGCAGCAATAATTGACTCTGAATCAGGATCCGTCAAGACTGAACTGCGGGGGCATGAAAATGTGGTTGAGGTGGTTGTGTTTGTGCCTGTGAATGCTGTTCCTGTTGTTCATGAATTGGTATCTCTGTCTCTCTTATCTTCTTTGCTTCGTTGATGCCGCACATAGACATCGATCAAAGCACCCGCTGAAAGGGAACCTCACCATGCAAGGGTGAGGTGAGCTGACTACACTGCTTGAGGAAAACTGATCTAAAGCGATCACCTATGAGTGGGAGCAGAGGTGATGGGCAGGAGGGAACACTCCACACAAATCCAACCAATACACACACATACCAATAAACAAAGGCGGGCCTCTTCAGAGTCCACTAGGCAATGCCCAAACACTTCTTTATGTATATATATCCCTAATTAAGCTCAAGCCACTATAGCCTAAGAACAGAATCAAAACTTCGCGGACTTGATTGCACAAGTGCCAGTGACTAAGCACAGTCTCTGACAAGTTCTACAAAAGAGGCCAACACAATGGCGGCACTCTTAGGGCGGTGATCAGGAAAGGGGTTGAGAATGTTCCACAGGCCTAAGTGTGGGTGGACAGACTAGAACTCGACCTAAGCGAGACTTTTGATGGTAACTACTGACAAAAGGTGATGTTCCCCAATTGGTACTAGTCCATTGATCTCGTCAACAATGCTTCTAACACTTACAAGCAACTTCATGGGTGTCGTTCCCCAATTGGTACTAGACTTTTGCAGGAATCCTTGCTAGCTGAAGGTTCTGTATCTGAGGGTGCCAAGTAGTCAATCCCAGTTAAATACACACAGTTCTGTCTTTGTCTGTATTTCTGGATAGTTTCCTTCATTTCCTCCCAGTTTTATACCTCCTAAATCCTTCTAGAACCTTCTAAGCACCTGACCTAGTCACGTACTACTGCCCCTGATTTGTCACCCTTTTACTGCTGGAGTGATGCCATGCTGCAGATGTCTGTCATATGCTCTTAGTAAGTTCGGCTTGATGTGTAGATCATCTCCTAAGTGAAGGCAAGTCACTCTGCCCTAGAGGTACATTCCCTAGACAGAACTGTTAGGTTTGTTTGACATCATGTGCTCTGCAGACTATCACAGTCCTTAGAGCTTGTCTTGTTGTCTCTTCTCCATGAGCCTAGGCTGGCTCCTCGAAGGTATGATATCTTCTAAGACTTATTATGTTATGCTGATGACACTGATCGCTGATCTATATGGCTCTAAGTGACATTGCCGTTCTTCTAAGACACTGTCTATCTCCTCTGCAGAGACAATAAGATATTGTAGGCTTGCTAGACGTCTGCTTAGGACATTCAATGTGATTTAGATGACGTTCAAGGTAATGGCGAGTGAATTAGATACAACTGATTGAGTTCTAAACCCAAACCAGTTCATCTTAACTCTGATTTGACCGTCCGCGGGAGCGATATACTCCCTAAGCAACTCCACATGCCTCTTATGACATGGGGTACCTTCTAACCTGTAGGCTATCTCTTAGAGGGTCTTCCTCTTATTTAGGAGAGGCCTGTAGAACGCCTTAGGAGGCATTTTGAAAGATTTCTAGCATTGGCCCTCCACCAGTCTTATCACTGCCGAACTCGATACATTGAGTTTTGCATACGATTGGATCTGCTCTATAATCTTCCATCCCGCTGATACACCAGTTTTGCGGCTAAGCTTATAAACTGGCAATGTTATCAACATAAGTTGGGCTATAAGGTCAAGATGTGTCTATTAACTCATCTATAGTCTGGCATTACATCTAGACTTGGTGACTGAGTACACATCTAGGCTTTGAAACTCATTTGCAGCTGTCTTTGTTTGAGACTAGGCTGTATACTGAGTTCGGTCTTTCTTAAACATGGCTAGTATAGTTAATTGGTGTCATTGATGATCCTAGATGAGTTGAACTCTCAGGAATTCATGTCTAGTACTAAGAACTATACTACGGCTATGATCTGCGACAATCACATGATCGAGTCTAGGGTAGAGGAGGAAAGAAAGTCGAAAGGCATCCTCTAGACTACCAGAAACACCTGATCCAGCATCGCATTCATCAGCATTGGTGTACCACATGGTCCACTGAGTCATCTAGAGTTGGGAGAGTTATTAGAAAACAGGACTAGGAAAGTCACGGTATTGGATAGGCCGATCGCAAGGCACCTGAGGCTTAGTAAAAGTGTTTCAAAGCAATGTCTGGAATGCAGATCCATGTGGTCACAGTACTAGAACTGCTATGCCCGGGTACAGCCATACTTCAAAAATAGGGGTAGGTGGCGCAGCATATGGCAACCACCCTCAGAGATCCCTTTCTCATTTTCTTTCTGATTCATCTATTATTTATCGGACCATATACACGCATGGCCAAGTACATACAATCTCGATTCATCTATATTTATATCTCTAGAACTGTATATAAGGATGTCTAGGACTTGTAGTACCACTAGATAACCGCCCCTTGTCTATTATTTGTATTTGGCTTGGTGTTAAACAATTGGGTTTTGTTTGGTTCATCTCTAGTGTGAGATTGATGTGTTTGTGATTTGAGTTTTGGATTTACAAGTTGTGATTTTGGAGTTTTGAGTTTGGATTTTGTGTTAAAAGTTGGTTTTGCATCTGTTGGTGCATTGTTTTGTGTCAGATATCATAGTCTGCTGTTTCTAGGAGTTAGACAACTGCTCTAGAAGTTTGAAAACTCTTACTAGTCAAAGTTCTGAAGCATTCCCCTGCTTGAGACACTTCTCTAGAATAACAAAGAGCTTAAAACTCACAACCCCCGGGACATTAAAAGACAACTAGTGCATGTTGTTTGTGATGTGTTTTGTGGTTTGTAGCTTCACTTCGATGCCTTAGATCACAGATCTCTCCCTAGACCTCACGTCAACAGTTCCACTCATGTGCACTGCCACTCTGAGCATCCCTATCATCTGGCTGCCCCAGTGAGGCTCTTATAAAAAGAAAGTGTTGAAAACAGATTTCGTGTGTTTGGTATTGTGTTGAAAGAAGACTTGAAAGAGATTCAGGTTCGAAAAGTTTTCTAAAACTTCATCATTGCTCCAAAGCTAAAAGCGCTGGAGAAAACAAAAAGTACAGTTCGTACTACCAGAAGCACATCAGGAGGAGTAGCTTCTATCTTTTTGTTTGGGAATGAATCTTCAAAAAAGAAAGACAACTCTAGCAACGATCCTTTTCATCCGAGACAGCGAAAGAATCAAAGAGTAGCTGAAGCTCAGAAGAAAACTGCACAGAGAAATCTAGAAGACTTGTTACATCGTGAACAGGTGGTAGGAACATCAAATCAGCATCGTGCTCAAGAGGAACCTTTACCTCCACCACCACCATCACCTACATCATTGTTGAGAGACGAAAATCCTAGTGAACCTAACTCTAGAGGGTCATCACCTTCTGTTTTCGAACCACCTCCTTTACCATACGAGTTTTGTTTTGGAGAAGAGCTTCCAGAGGAACTTAGACAAGTTACTTGAGGGACAACGCATATTAGGTTTGAACTCGTGATGACCGAGAAGACATTCAGAATTGCACTCAGCAAAACAAAAACAAGTTGATTTACAATCACTTTTGAATTTATATACACAAAGATGTCTACAAAGCAGATGCTGTTGCCTGATTCCAAGGATGCTCTAAAGGTGTTCGATGGGAGAAGTCTGGATTTGCTTCCGAGATTCATTGACGCAGTTGAACAACTGTTCAAAACTTGTTCTGTCACAGACAAGAAACAGCAGAAAGAATATCTAGTTAGATATGCAATGCCTACTGTTGAAGACGAATGGTGAGGACTAGAGACATTTGCTGATGAGTTCTCATTTGAGGACTTCAAGGACGAGATTTTGGATAGTTATTTGGAGACTAGAGATTGTAGTATGGGAGCTTTTCAGAAGTTGCAAGGATTGTGTATGAGATATAGAGGAATTGGAGTTAGTGAAGGTGCAAGAGTTATGGATTTCATTAGAGGATATCGAGCTGCAAGGGATGCAGTTGCGAAAAGAAAACAAGATGACAAGTCAAGAGCTTGTTCAAGAGTTCCTTTCAACTCTAGAAGCGAGTTATCGAGAAGTGATTACGATTAGGTTGGGAAGCATGAAGCAGATCAAAGATGCGCTTGATGCTCAGAAGTTGCGTCTAGATCAGTTGGAGAGCAGAGCTCAGAACGCTCCCAATAATGCGCCAGCAACTCAATCTAAGACTGCTAGATATAAAAGACAAATGATCAAATACAAGATCGAAGATGTGTTAGATGAAGCAAAGGCAATTGCGACAGAAGTGCAGAACAATGGAGGAACTTATAGTTCTAGAGCTCATTTGGCACGAACTCGCAATAGGCCCATGAAGCAAGAAACAGATAATGAAGCTGTGGAAGAAATGTTAGCTGTGTTGAAAGATCAGATGATATTAGCAGAAAAGAGAGAGACTACTAGAAAAGATGAAATAAAGACTTGGGCTTCGCAAATGCTGAAAGCAAATCAAGACATAATGTCTAGACTTACGGGAAGCATAGAACAAAGTAGGATTCAATTGTTAAAGTGAGATGAGCAACCTTATATGCCAAGACTGGCCCCTGCTCAACCCTCATTCAACGGGATGATTCTGAAAGGAAATTGGAGGAATAAGAGAATTCCTCCAGTGACAACCAAAATTTCTAGATAACTCGAGGAAGGGTCACTCTAATTTATCTAGATCCAAAGAAAATCAGGTACTAAAGGGCCCGGAGAGTGATACTAGAACTGGTAGATCGCAATCAGGAAAACAAGGAAACTCAGATAGAAATGTTAGAAGACTGAAGGATTCAGAAAATACAAGAACTAGAATAGAAGAAGTACCAGAAGAACAAATTCCAGAATGGAGAAGAACCACATTGCAGGTGAGAGCTTGGCAACTGCAAGAACAAAATGAGCAAGAGTTGCCATTTATGGATGTACCCGTGGTAACGGGTAGCTCAGCTCAAGATGTACAATGTGACAGAGATCGTCGTGTTCGTTTTCAAGAAACACGGGGAAAAGAAAATGAAACTAGAAATGAACCGAACTTCAGAAGGCAAGCACCAGTTGAAGGGAGGACCTCAGTTAACAAAGTAGCTGAGAATGTGCTAAAACAACCTGTGACAATTAGTCTAGAAGAGTTAGCAGGGATTTCCCCAGCTCTCCGAGAGACTATTCGAAGTGAGTTCGCTCAAAGAAGATTACCTCAGAAAGAGATATTCAATGTTAACCTGGCTCGAGAGTTAGGCGATGACATGTATCTGTCAGATTCTGATAGTGAAGACCTCACTATCAAGTCTAGTGAAATTCGCAAGTACCAAGAATTTCCAGCACCAGTTGTTTCAGTAAATATAGTGGCAGACAATGGTCTTCTGATTGGTGCTCTAGTTGTATCGGATGTTACATCCATGCACTTAGACTAATCAACCGGCCCTTAAAAGCCCTTGTTCTCATTATATCTATTCCTTGTTCTGTTTATATCCTTGCATTCATTTCTCTTACTAACATTCATATTACATAACATTCATAAATAGTCCCTTTTGATATTTCTTTATTATCGACTAAAGTAGATAGCATGGCCTTTAGTATATAAGCCTAGCACCAGTGTTGTATACTTCAGTTTAGAAATCAACTTGGATTATGCTCAATACTCTATTCTCTCTAACTCCTCTCTAACCGGGTATCGGCCCTCACTCCACCAAGGCTTCGCTGATACCTTCGCCTAAACCCACGATCCAGCAGAGGGCATAGCCAAAGGGTTTACCTTGGTATTCTTATCAAGGGTTTTCTACAAGCCATATCTGTCTGTACATCTTGGGCTTGCATTTGGCATAGTCCTTACATCGGATCCTGTCACTCAGTTGCTAGAAGCATTGCGGCTGGAAGAACGAGGGAAAGTGATCATATCAAAAGACTCTGAGGCATTGCGAGCATTATGGCCAATTATCAATGAACATTCGAAACGAGAATGCATAAACAATATGGGTTCGCAGATTGTTGCGATGGCAAAAGCCATAGCTATTCAACTAGGAGTAGCTTGGAACCTAGATTTCAGAATTAAGATGCAAAGTGTGAATGGTCAAGTAGAACTTAGTGAAGGACTCGCTAGGAATGTTTCATTCCAACTAGGAGAAGTTACTGTGTACCTACAGGTACATGTGATCAACAATCCTGCATATGAAGTACTTTTAGGACGACTGTTTGACGTTCTAACGAAAACTGTATCAGAAACATTGCCTGATGGAGGCATGTTGATTACGATTACAGATCCAATACAGGAAAGAGATCTACTGTTCCTACCTTTGAAAGAGGCAAAGGCCCTGATGTCAAGGCTCAAACCTCTGAGGGTTTTCGCTGATCAATGAGTTGGTAACAGACCAAGGAGAGTTAGTGTTAATCCTTGAGTCAGATAAGGATGGAATACCGATAGTTGTGGGATACAAGTCCCCAGGAGAAAATAAAAATGATTTTACGAGTGAAGAGATTATCTTGACATATCTGTTGGCTAGTCTAGAAACGAATTCTTACACAGATCAAGAATTGCATACTCTAGAAGTGCATTCGAGTGAAGTAATAGGAGAACAGAAATCAGAAAAGTTAGATGTGCTACATCTAGCAATGAAAGCAATGCAAAATGAGGCTAAACAGAAGTCTCGAGAAGCAGAAAAATGGAAAAACTCGACTAGTGATGAAACTCCTATTCCTAGAAAGGAAGACATTTTGAGTTATCTAGTCGAGCAGAATAAGTTCAAAGATGGTAAAATAGTTGGATCAGACATCTCTAGAGAAAGACAACTCGCAGATGTGGCCTGGAAAACTGAAGCCGTCTTCGCAGGAAAGAAATATAAACCTGTAGATCAGAAAGTTCTAGGATTGACTCCAGAAAAATTCAGGATAGAGAGAAATATTACCAGAGATCCTCTTGAGGGGATGCCACGATTAAATCCTAATCCACCGGAGTTTCAACCACAAGGAAGATATACTCTAGAAAGGAAAGAAAAGATGGATGAGTCGCATGATGGTGATTTCCTTTGGCCTGAAGAAAGAAAGTTGTTACACAGTGTGATAGCAGACCAAAATGAAGTGTTTGCTTGGGATGATTCCGAAAAAGGAACTTTCAAGGAAAAGTACTTCCCACCTGTGGAAATGGCTGTCAAGGAACATATCCCTTGGGTATTAAAGAATATACCAATTCTGCCTGGTATCTATGATGAGGTGTGCAAGATGATCAAAGTCAAGATTGACGCTGGCACATATGAACCTTCAAACTCGTCGTATAGATCTAGATGGTTTTGTGTAGTCAAGAAAGATAGAAAAAGTCTAAGAATTGTTCACAGCTTGGAACCTCTAAATGTGGTAACTATTGCCCATTCAGGATTACCCCCAGCAACAGAGGAACTTGCAGAGCAATTCTTGTGGAGGAATTTGTGATCTATATGTAGGTTACAATGAACAAACACTGTCGCCTAGTTCTAGAGATTTGACAACCTTTCAAACTCCCTATGGTGCTTTGAGACTACTAGTAACACTACCTATGGGTTGGACTAATTCTGTACCCATATTTCACGATGATGTGACATACATCTTGCAAGATGACATGTAACTAGACCTTACATTGATGATGTACCGATTAAAGGACCTAAGACTAGATATGAGCTAGAAGGAGGTGGATATGAAACTATGCTGGAGAATTCAGGAATTTGTCGTAACACATACAAAATGTTAATCGAGTTCTGCAGTGAGTAAAATATGCTGGTGGAACATTCTCAGGACAGAAATCCATCCTCTGTGCAGCCGAGTTCGTAGTAGTTGGTCATCAGTGCACCTATGAAGGACGAAAACCAGAAGTTAAACATGCTAGAACTATTCTAGATTGGGGAGATTGCATGGATGTCTCTGGAGTTAAAGCTTTTCTTGGAACTTGTGGCTTGTGCCGAGTTTTCATAAAAGACTTCTCTAGAATAGCAGAACCGTTGCATAGGCTCACTAGAAAAGGAATTAAGTTCGAGTGGGGTGATGAACAGAGAGTTGTGATGCAAACATTGAAGGATGCTCTAGTAATGTCACCGGCTTTGCGAGCAATCGACTATGATTCTCCTGCACCTGTGGTTTTGGCCATTGATACCTCTTGGAAAGCAATTGGGTTTTATATCTATCAGGAAGACCCAGAAGATAAGAAAAAGAGATACTATGCGAGATTTGAGTCTATCACTCTTAACAAGAGAGAAGCTAGGTTCTCACAACTGAAGAGAGAGTTGTTTGGACTCATAAGAGCTCTCGAAGAAATGTGATACTGGTTAATCGGATGTCGAAAACTCATCATTGAGACTGACACTTCATACATCTTTGGGATATTAAAGAATCCTGATTATGCACAGAATGCAGCTGGATCGAGAAAGTCTTGATGTTTCATTTCATTCTAAGACATAAAAAGGGAAAGACTTTTGGTCCCGATGGTTTATCTAGAAGAGATCTGTCTCCTAGAGACCCTCTATTTACAAATTCGGAGGAGTTTGAAGATGAACCTGGTGGTCCACCTGATCTTGATCTAGAAAAAAATACAATGGAAGAGCCTTATGATATTAGGACTTTTGCTGATGTAATAGATAATCAAGGAGGTTATATGCTTGGCATAGCTGACTCTCATCGAGATATTAAACTAGAATGTGTGCAAGTACAACTAGAGGATGATATGCTACTTCAGAAAGGTAGACAACAAGTTAAAGATGTCTATATGATGAATGGCATGTGAGAGGATACAGCCTCTGTGTTTGTAGAGTTACTTTTGCCCAATGTTCCTTATCTAGATAAAGACAAGATGGAAGATAAAGAGGTCTATCTATTGAATCAGAGAACTAGAGCTGGAATCAGAGCAGATGAGAGACTTATCCAAGTTAAAGAGTGGTTAGCAAATCCACTAGAATGACCAGAAGGCATGAACGATAAGGAGTATAAGCATTTCATTAGATATGCGAGACAGTTCTTCTTGAAAGATGGAAGACTTTACAAAGTAAGTCAGCACTCAATGCATTGACTAATAGTCGATCCACAGCACAGAATGTATATTCTAGTAGCATCACACGACAGTCTAGGGCATAGGGGGCTGTTCGCGACTAAGGCTTTGATAGAGCAAAGATTCTGGTGGCCTGAGTTTGAATGAGATGTGGATTGGTTTGTGAAGACTTGTCATATTTGTCAGAAAAGACAGAAATTGATGATAAGGATTCCACTGACTTTAACCTACACTCCGTCAATATTCCAGGTCTGCCATATTGATACAATGCATATGATCCCTAAGTCTAATGGATGCAAGATGATCATGCATGCTAGATGTGCTCTTACTAACTGGCCTGAGGCTAGAGCTGTTCCATTGCGAAAGCTGTTGCTTGTTGGATATTCAAAGATATTCAGTGTAGATGGGGGACTGTTGAAGTGTTTGTTACAAACAATGCTGGACAGTTTGCTGCTGCACTAGATTGGTTAGAAAAGAAATATGGTGTCTGAGGCATCAAGATTTCTGCATATAATTCACAGGCGAATGGGAAAGTAGAGAAATATCATTGGGATATTTGCCAGATGTTGCATTAGGCAACTGGAGGTGATTTGTCTAAGTGGTATTGGTTCCTATATCCTGTTGTTTGGGCAGATCGTATCACTATCAAGAAGAGTTGAGGCTGTTCACTGTATTTTATAGTGACAGGTGCTCATCCTTTGATACTGTTGGATCTAGTTGAAGTGACATGGCTCACGGACCTGCCTGATGGACCTTTGACTACAGCAGAACTATTGAGACTGTGCGAAGGCGCTTGCAAAACATCAGCAGCATGTAGCAGAGATGCAATCAAGGGTAACAATGGAAAAGTGTTCTAGACTCTTGAAGTATATGGAGAAATACAAAAGACTATGTTTTCAAGTGAGGAGACTTAGTTTTGATTCGAAATTCAGCAAGTAAAGATCATTTGGATTGAAAGATGTATGAAAGGTACTTGGGACTGCTCGTAGTTGTCTCTAGATCTACTGGAGGATCTTACATATTAGTGGAGTTAGATGGGACGATCATGGATCGCAAAGTTGCGCAATTGTTGGACTCAAGTGAACCACCAGATGAGGATCAACACGACTATGCATTCGAAGGTGTAAAGCTAAAGTTAAATACAGTGCTACCTCGGATGAAGAAAATGGTGACGACAAGAACAATGAAGTTAACAAGAGTATTGAAGATGAAGATCTAGATGAACGAGAGGATCAACTGAGAACAATGCATCTGCGGTCTAGGGAAGTTAAATGAGACTAGAAAGGAAAAAGTGGAGTCTAGACGGAAATAGTTTCCGCCGTTTGCGAAGACTCAGCTTCTTGAGCTGTATTAGGCAACTTGACAGTGGGAACATTGCCAGGCACCGGTTTGGCACAAGCCTTTCGAAAATCTTGAAGAATCGTGGCATGAAGAATCTTGAGAGCTGCGAAGTGATTGAGAAGATAGCCAATATGAGTTGCTGTTGTTGCAAGAGTAGACCAGTGAAAAGGAACCTCACAGTGTGAGGCAGGCTGACTGTGCTGGAATGGAAGTGCTCGAAATGAACTGATGCTGACACCAACTCACACTAACACACACACACACACACACTGCAAGCACTAAATCCAACACCCAAACACCTCTTTTAAGGTATTCCTTTTGAGTTTGGAGACTAGAGAAATGAACTACTAAAACTTGAAACTTCTATAAAAGTCTCGAAGTCTCACGGTGAAAGGGAACCTGACTGTGCGATGACGGAAAAGGCGAGCCGACTACGCTACAGAGGAAACGAGACTACCTAAGCGAAGGAGGCGAGGTAACTAAACCACAACCCACAACCCAACACTCAAAGTAGTACTTCTCCTAAGTAACGTCCTGACGCTTCTTCTAAGTTTTATCCCCTTGTAAGTATGTGAGTGGTATAACTAAACGAGAATGATTAGAAAGTCACCGGTTCAGGGCAGACTCCAATTAGATGGGCTTCGGATTGACTCAGACGAACTGAACGTTCTACTGGAGACCGTCAGGTGAGTCCTAAGCGTTGCAGGTGAGACTTCGATTTAGAAGATCTCCAAGATCACTGCACAAGACAATGAAGGAGGGTGTTTGTTAGAACAAGTGGAGACTTCGTTAAGAAGTACTCAGATGCTGGAGTGCGAGACTGCAGGCTTAGGTGCCAGTGTAATTAAACAGCGGGCTTAGGTGCTCTTAGGAGAATAACTCCTTAGGGCAAGTGGCGGCGAGTGCAGAGGAACTGTTCTGGCGTTTAAGTGGTACTAAGTTCAACGGCAACGAGTGCAGCCTTGAGGATACGGGAGAGGAGGAGGTACTAAGTCAGTGACTCACATGCAAGTTTTACTTCAGTGACTGCTGGAACTGTTCTGGCCCTTAGGCAGTACTGGGTTCACTTAACTTCAAGTTGACGATGTCCTAAGTGATAATGCTCGGACACTCCGCGATGCAAACGTTCCCTAAATGGTACTAGTTGGTCTTAGACGCAGCAATTTCTTGTGCGATTAGATGCTATGTAGTCTGGTGGTTCAAAATGCAAGGTAGTATATACCTGTGAAATACACGCTGTTCTGTCTTCGTCTGTATTCTGTTCTCTTTCTTCATTTCCTCCCAGTTTTATACTCCCTAAATCCTTCTAGAACCTTCTAAGCACCTGACTTGTACATGTATATGCCATTCTGATTCCTCATCCTTTTACTGCTGTGCCGGAGGAATGTGTCAAACTGGTCTAGTAATCTCGGCATAACACGTTGATCCTGCCTTTAAGCGATGGCTGTGTACTGCTGGTGTCGTATTCGTGTACCTAAGACAACTTAGTTAGTAGGCAGTCTTATTGTGCTCCTTCTGAACAAGACTTATCTATCAGATGGCCTGCCAGTACTCTCTTAGAAAGTCCCCAGTAGTAAGTCTTACTGTCAGGACTCCCTTGACTCTCTCTCATGAGGTGTCATTACACTGTCAGCATATTGCCTGATCGAGCATTTCCTAAGCAAACCCATCATCCTAAAACATCCCCAATCTCGTTCTAAGAGATATGACTTTGATGCCGGAGGCCGACTATTTAGTTCTGTAGACTTTCGATATGATGTGTATTGCGGTCAAGGTGACGATGAGTGACTTAGATACAATTGACCGAGCCTTAGGCCCAAGCCAACTCGTCTTAAGTCTGATTTGACCACCCGCGGGAGTGATATACTCCGTGATCAATGCCACATGCCTCTTATGACATGGGGTACCTTCTAACCCATAGGCTAGTCTCTAAGAGGGTCTTCTTCTTGATTAGGAGATGCCTGGAATTCACCTTAGGAGGCGTTTCGAAAGATTTCCAGCTAGCGGTCTTATCAGCGGGGCATTAACTACTGACTAAGCGAAGCTCTCCTGACTACAGAAGACTCTCCCAATCACAAGCTATCTATGGGTGACTTGAAACAAATCAAAAAGAGCGGATTAGGCTCTGAGCGGGGCTACTTGATTAAGCAGCAAGGGCAGTTTCCCTAAAAAGGTACTTCTGAATGAGAAGGAGAATGTTCCCTTTGAGGTACTGATCTCAGAGACGAGAGAGGATTGGTGTAGACAGTTCCACTGTAGGTACTGAGTCTAGAGACGAGTTACTAAGAACTCCGCAGGCGACTTTTATTTAACTGTGTTCCCTTAAGGTACTTAGAGTTTTTTATAGTCTGAAGCGCAATGTATTCTCTACTGGGTCTCTATGTTCTGCTGTACACTGCTAACTATGGCCTTTTTATACAGTTCCGCTGATGCTAATTTTAACTACTTTCAACTACTAGTACAAACAATTGTTCAGTGGTGAGTCAGCTGGTGACTTAGGAATGACTTGACTCTATTGAATCTGAGTCAGATGCATATGATCACGAAGGATCCATGCGGTGCATTAGGTCTGGGCGAGTTTCAATGAACCCGTCCTACCCAGGTTTTCTCTAGGTTGTCTCTCAATGTCTCCGCTGAGGCTCATATGCTCTAGTGAACGTCTCTAGCTTTCCAGTGATGTAACCAAGTTGCATATTACATGTTTACCTCACTCGAGGATCCACAGCGTCGATCTTTACGACTATCTGGACTCAGCTAACTCGGCTAGCCTGCTCAGATGTTTCCACACGGATCCCTTCCGTGTTTCCGCTGTGTTCTCGAAGTATGTCTGGTAGGACTAGTCGATATGCTCTATTTGATGTATTCTCTCTCTAGGTGAATCCAGGTTGTATTTGGTTAAGTCTGCGAGCCCTGTCTCTCGATCGGGTGTACCGTTCTTAGCATACCGCCATGGGTGCTTGTCTTAGCTTCGAGTCGGATACAATAAGGTAGCACTGTCAAGTACCATCTCATTCGTCTCAACTCTAGTCTATATTTGGTCTATTTGAGTGTTCAGCAGGCTTGTTACTCCCAGCTGCACAATAGAACGCTTCCAGCGGACGGTTGTACCTCCGCAGGAGTCTTTCCCACATTTACTTAGAGGCTGGTAGCGCTGAATCGAAAGATTTCAGGTCTGGAACAAAAACCAGCCTATCACCGGGATTCTTGAATGCGAGTCTGATGACCAGCCTCGTCGAGAACACTATAGTCCTTGACTACATCCTCAGCATGCTGAAGATGTTTGTGAAGAACCTCATTATTGAGTTCTGCTTGCGATGCTAGAAAAGAAAAGTAGGATCAGAAGTGATTCTAGAAAAAGAACCAAGTTATTATGTGCCTTTGATTGCGGCCACTGATAAGACCGCTAGGTGGCAAAGGCTGGAAATCTTTTGAAACGCCTCCTAAGGCGAATTCCAGGCATCTCCTAATCAAGAGGAAGACCCTCTAAGAGACTAGCCTATAGTTAGAAGGTACCCCATGTCATAAGAGGCATGTGGCATCGATCGCAGAGTATACCACTCCCGTGGGCAGTCAAATCAGACTTAAGACGAGTTGACTTGGGCCTAAGGCTTGGTCAATTGTATCTAAGTCACTCATCGTCACCTTGACTGCAATGTAATCATATCGAAAGTCTGAAGAACAAAATAGCCAGCCTCCAGTGTTGAAGTCGTATCTCTTAGAACGAGATCGGGAATGTCTTAAGACAACAAGTGTGCTTAGGGGATGATCGATTGGGCAATATGCCAACAGTGTAACATCATTTCATGTGAGAGAGTTAAGGGAGTCCTGACGGTAAGAGCTACTACCAGTGGGCTTTCTAGGAGAGTAACAAGGGACCATCTAAGAAATGGGTCCCATTCAGGAAGAGCACAATAAGACTGCCTACTAAGGAAGTTGTCTTAGGTACACAGATACGACATCAGCAGTACCCTGCCATTGCTTAGAAGTAGGATCGACATGTCATGCCGAGATTACTCAACCGGTTTGACACACCTCTACAGCACAGCACTCCTACGGCAATAAAAGGATGAGGAATCAGGATGGCACATACACATACAAGTCAGGTGCTTAGAAGGTTCTAGAAGGATTTAGGGAGTATAAAACTGAGAGGAAATGAAGAAAGAAAGGAGAATACAGACAAAGACAGAACAGCGTGTATTTCGCAGGTATATACTACCTTGCATTTCTTGCTACCAGACTACATAGCATCTAATCGCACGAGAAATTGCTGCATCTAAGACCAACTAGTACTGTTTAGGGAACGTTTGCATCACGGAGTGTCCCAGTGTTATCACTTAGGACATCGTCAACTTGAAGTTAAGTGAACCCAGTACCGCCTAAGGGCCAGAACAGTTCTGTTAGTCACTGAAGTAAACTTGCATGCGAGTCACCGACTTAGTACCTCCTCCTCTCTCATATCCTCAAGGCCGCACTCGTTGCCGTCGGACTTAGTACCGCTTAATAGCCAGAACAGTTCCTCCACACTCGCCGCCACCTGCCCTAAGGAGTCATTCTCCTAAGAGCATTCAAGTCTGCAGCCTAGCACTCCAGCATCTGAGCACTTCTTAACAAAGTCTCCACTCGTTCTAATGAACACCCTCCTTCATTGTCCCACACAGTGATCCTTGAGATCTCATAAATCGAAGTCTCACCTGCAACACTTAAGACCCACCTGATGGTCTCCCATAGAACGTTCAGTTCGTCTAAAGTCAATCCAAAGCCCACTTAATTGGAGTCTGCCCTAAACCAGCAGCTTTCTAATCATTCTTGTTTTTATACCACTCACGTACTTACAAGGGGATAAACATCTCTGTTACTTAGAAGAAGTGTCAGGGCGGTACTTACTACTTTGAGTGTTGGGTTGTGGGTTGTGGTTTAGTTACCTCGCCTCCTTCGCTTAGGTAGTCTCATTCTCTTTGTAGCATAGTCGGCTCGCCTTTTCCGTCATCACATGGTCAGGTTCCCTTTCACTGCGCCTGAGGAAAAGGCATTGGTGAATGTTCTTTTGGGCAGAACTGCAGAATCAGCATTGGCCTTGTTGATTGTTGTGAGAGCCTGCAGGTATTGGCAAGAGCTAATCAGCATGCCTGGCACATCGCGATAATGCAAATACAGTAGGTTCCTAACACAGCAGTGGTAACTGTGGTTAAGCCAGCCACAAAAGAAACATACTTTTTGGGTCGATAAACTGGGTTTATCTTTATGGAAACGCACACCTGCATGAGTGCGAGGCTCGGTAGGAATGGCCCTGTCCAATGAGACTAGACTCGGAACCGAAGAATTCGAGGGAACTGAACCCTCAGTGCTCCTAGTTTTGGTAGTGTTGGCGCTATTGTCGTCATTGACATCCATCGCATTGTTAGGAGGATTGGCCTAGAATAAATAGGTCAGCTTGTAATCTGGAATGAAGTTTTCTAGGAAAGACTTACAACGATTTCAACCTCGTCTTCTTCTTCATCCTCGATTGTAGGCCTAGAGATCTATTTAAGGCAGTGATGAGTAAGAAGTTTTGACTAGAAAAGATTTGAGTCTTATGGGAATGTGTTCTCGATAAGGCTTGAGGAAGTAAAAAAAGCATGGTATTGTTTGGGGAAAGCTATCCCAGCAACTGTGGAATAAGTTTCAATAGCACCATTGTTTACTCAGTAAGATGTCAAAGCTGTATCAAGTCGCTGGTAGCCAAGGGCTCCAGTTTCACTTTGGCAACAACACTGAATTCCTTGAACTCTTTGAAATGCTCAACACTTCAATGAAAGATGCTTTCCCAGCACCTTTTCCTTTGAATCCGCCTGCTCTCTCATCACCAGAGCTTCATCTTGATCGTTCTCCCACTCCGCAACCTGTCACTGGTCCCTCAACTCCTCCTGAGGTCATCACAAAGCCAGCTCAGATCCCTAAGGACAGGAAACCTGGTAAGTGTCATGGTCGAGGTGGTCGAAAGTGACTTGGGGGCAGGGTTTTGTTAACACAGCAGGGAAGTTTCTCAACTTCCCCAAATCTATATTTCAATTTTTATTTTATTGAATCATCATTGAGTCCTAGGCATGGACTTATAAACTGCCTTATCTCTTGTAAACGTAAACTAGCTTCTAGAATAGAACTAGTTTAATAGAAGCTAGTTTAATGTCATGTATCCATAGCCAGTTTGTAAAATACAAACTGTATTTCTTGGTCTTTCTCTGAATGCTGGTGTGAACTTCATGAACCTGCCCGAAAACTTCACGTATACTAAGTTCAAAAAGCTTCTACCACAATCCAGTTCAATTGTTCCAAAGTCAACAAGGACTTTTGCAACACTTTAACCCTTAGGCTATTACAACTTTGATTATCTCTCAAGTGCAAATCCCTTTGCCTCAAAACTATCCTAAATTCAAAACTAAAAATTAAATTCTAGTCGCGAGTCGAACTTATTACTTAGTTGACACTAAAAACTCGGTGTCATGTTTATGCTATTCAGCGGGCTGCCACTAGGCTAGATCCCAACTTAATATCTTATCAAGACATGCTTATCTTCTTAGTTAGAGAAGAGCCCACCAATGTGCCTTTCAGTATTATTGGTACTCAACTCTAGACTTGTTGCTTACTTTTTGAGTATTCTTGAACAACTAAAAAAGGTGTTTCCTTATTTGTTTGCCAAGGGATCAAACCTTCAATCTACAAAAAGTAGAGATGGCGTGTCACTACCAGAGTAATCCAACTAGACTATCTCAGGTTAATATTCTTCAACTCATCTCTTTACTAGAGGAGTATTTTCTTATACTAGAGACATTTTTAAGAGACAATTTGGTCGCCTGACTTGTTTTCTCTATTTCTCCTTAAGGTCATGCACGTGATCTCCAAACACAATCACGGGGTTTCAGTAAGCACCTTGTGGGTCCTTGACTAACACCTTACTCTAGGAAACCGCCAAACAAGCTTTGATGAAAGTTCAGATCTCCGATCCTATCATCGAGGTCGTTATGAAGGTCAACGGCCACCAGATGCTGTAGCATCTATGCATAAATTACTGACAGCTTTCCAAAGAGCTTTTGAATAAATTCTGGACAGCTAATATATGCATAGCCTGGCAGAATATGGCAGAGCCACGGCACGATATGGCAAACACAGCACGAATTGATTTATTTAAATTATATAATATAAAACCTATGCATAGACTACCAGCCCTATACAGTACTACGTATAGGACGATAATAGGCCTGCAATGCTATATATATATTACCTGATATAGTATGCTTATGCATAGGTCACATGATCATATACCATAAGAAGAAAAGGCACTACCAGCCTATATAATACTAGATATGGGACAATAGTAGGCCTGCAATGCTATATATATATTACCATATATAGTAAGCTTATGCATAGGTCACATGATCTTATACTATAAGTAGAACAAATATAAGGTAGAAGTCATACAGTGTCTTTGAACATCACATGCCATAGTGTGACATCCCTATAACAGGAAGTAAATAGGTAAAAATTCTGTAGAAAATAAACCATGCATCTGGTGCAGATTCTGTAGCACAGTTTTATGGATATCATGTAGAAGATTATATCTATGTACTTAGATCTACTACAGGTGTATTTGCCAATGACTAGTTTCAAAATTAGTAAATACACTGATCCTGTTACTAATCACAAGCTAGAATAGGCCAAGGGGGTAGCATTTCTAAGTAAAGTAAGAACTAGTCATTCAGTTTTTTTATATTGGCTTTAAAACTTTTTCATGGTATATTTGACATACTTTTCCATATAACTGTGCTACAGAATTGCTCTAAGTGCTCTAGAAAATAATGGAGAATTGTCGCAATGTCGCATGTCCACGTTTGGTAGTGTGACTGTGATCACATGTGACGTTCAAAGACTCTGTATGACGGCTACCTTATGAGCTGGTAACTGATATAAATATAGTGTATATGTATAAGAATTAGGTAGATCACATGATCTGATTACAGCAAGCTATTTTTAGCTAGAGTAAAGAAAATGTAGAAAATACCAAATATAAAAGATAGGACATGCCTAGCATGCCCAGATTAGGCAAGTTATGACTGTGGGAACTTTTGACTTCTTTATATGGACAGATGCAGAATTTCAATGTGGTTCTAATAGTGGTATTCATTTTGCTATACATGCTCTTGTTCTTGCAGAATCTGCATTTTATTTTTGAAAAGCCAGTGGTGAAAATATAAATAGACACATACAACTCCTTAAGAGGCATAAATATAGCCTTATATGGATGTATTCACTTGTCATAGGCTTATATTCAACTGCTATAGGCCAGTATACCCTTACACTCAACCTATCTTTCACTCTGCATACTTGGCCCCAGTCAATAATAACCTTTGCGTATATTGAATGCTAGTCAATAGATAGTGAATCTCAGTGAATCCCAGTCAATAGGTATTCAATATAGTATCAGTCTATAGGTTTTGGATATATCTCAGTTTCAGGCCTAGGTCAACCTAGCTTTCACTCTGCATACTTGAATGGGTGTTCCAACTTTATAGACCTCTGGCAGACCATCCAAGTCTTTGAT
>QLOY01001446.1:1090-18753 GCA_003313965.1 Megacollybia marginata
GAACACCTCTACTAATGGCTTCAAATGGATATCACCATTAGAATCACATTGAAATTCTGTGTCTGGCCATATCAGAAAGTTAAAAGTTCCCACAGTTACAGCTTGCCTAATGTGGCATGCCTAATGCAGGCATGACCCATGGTGGTTTCTATTATTGATGTTTTTTGCAGCTTTTATTATCTTGTATTGTTTCTATTATTAGTGCTTTTCTATGCATTTTATTCTTGTCTGCCAAAAATAGATTGGCCATGTCCTGCCATGTTCTTGCCATGATGCCGGATGCCTGCCAGGCCTGCCAACGATCACATTTGGGTGGTATGATAGCCCTGCCAAATTTATCCGGGTTCTATGCAAAATAGGTATGATAAGTTATCATATATCTATGTATATGCTCTCTGATAGCAGTCCAAAATCTATGCATTAATCCTACTGAATCAGCTGGTGTTAATTGATTCTCTGCCTGAGAGATCACCTGGGCGTTTCTTCGTTGTCTCGTTGTTTGCGATTGCGACATCGTGGTTGTGTTCTGATTGGTTCTAACTCCGCTGGGAGGAGTTGACCGTCTTCTGTCTGATGTGGTTCCGATCACGCTGCTGTGTCGAATCCGAAGCTGTTGTCTGTGTTGGTTCCTGTGTCTGTGTAGATGCTGACTTGTCAGCTGCGTGCAAGTTCAGTAATGCGTTTCTGAGCATTGATGAGAGTTGCTGCTGAAACGTATGATACGTAGTCTTTAAGGTCAGTGTATGTGGCTATGTCTCTGTATTCTTTAACGTCTGTGTTGGTGCTGGCGTCTGCATATGTCTTTCGTTTGTTGACCCAGTCTTCTGTGAGTAGATGTGTGTAATAAATCCAGCTGATGATTCCGGGAGTGTAATCGAATGGTCTGGAGAACTGTCTGATCAGCTCGTTGACACGTCGATGGATAGTGAGGTATGGGGTGAAGTTGGGTTTGGTGGTATCGTCTGAGTATGAGATTGTTTCAGAGTTTTCGATTGTGTTCCGCTTTGTTAGGAGGGTAGTCCACTTAAAGCGGTTAGCAATTCTTTAATTGGTGTTCCTGGTCTGCTTACTATCGTCTGTCTCAAGGTGGGAACTTCCTGCTAGCCAACGGTACTTCCAAGTGAGACGAGGAGAGTTCACAAATGAGTTGCTCCGATGTGGCGTTGTTGTCGTACGCATAGGCATTGGTTGATTCGACGGCATCGACAAAGTCGATGGCAGATAAGGTCGAAGATGAGGTTGAGTGCAGCGATGTGCCAGACGAGGATTAGGATGTAGGCGAAGTTATCTATCGAGATGAGTGAGGTGAAAGGTTAGTTTTAGTATTTTGTAAGGCGATGAGCAAAATGAGAGCTTATCAGGCCACTCAAAGACTCGGTAGATCTTATAATACTAAACCTACTCTACGTACACATAAATTGTTTTTTCAATATTTCTGCTTCGCTTGCTCCTGAGAATAGGTCCTGGACAGACATAAGCCTTCTGTTTATGCTCATATGTGGACTGGAAGAGAACGACGGAGAAAGATGGAGGAAAGTCCGGGATGGGCGCTACTTCTTTATCTTACATTACTTTACAATGCTGTACAGCTGTGAGCAGTCAAAACCTGTAAACTTTGTTGTGACATATCTACACATTTTGGCAAAATTCTAAGCACAGGATTGAACTCGGAATAGCTCAATACATCCAAATCTAATTTCCTGGATTTTTCTGAGCAATTTTCGTGTCTGCCAAATTTTTTAAGCAAAAATTTACAACTATTTGGGTACACTGTCTGCTGAAACTGCCTCTAAAGCACCAAATAATCAGACTCAGCCAAATAAGTCTCATCTTCATCAGGCTCCTCACTAGCACTGTTAACAGACTCCATCTCTTTCTGCCAATCAACATGTGTGCTGTCAAATGTGATGCCAAGGTTGACTTTGTGTACCCGGGTTGTGTCAGTGACATTTTTGCAACTTGGCTGTTTGGTGGTAGATTTATCTGTCAAATGTTTTTGATTGTGTAGTTCACTTATGTTCCTTGTTTTTCGAGACCTTTGGGCAGGTACAGGCATTGATGATGAGGGTATGAACAGATGTCGGGCAGTCAACCGTGACATCTATATTAAGAACAAAAATTTCTGATCTGTTTCTCTGGCCAGCCTGACTCTCTATTGACACAACTACTTCAGAATCGTGCACAGCTCATTAAATGACATTAAATCAAATTTTAACATTATTTTAGCGATTTTTTTGGCTGACCACCAAATTTTTAGGGTATTGTGTGTAGTATTTCCTAATTTGTACAAGAATGGCTCGATAGAAAAATCTGAAAATATTGGGAGAGACACTACTTAACCATTCCGCATAAGTCTGAAGCCTTCTGAAGTGGTGAAAAAACCTTCCAGGTTTTGACTGCTCACAGCTGTAGCATTAGCAGCGGTCAGAGTTGACGATTCGGTAACGATTCTGTCGTCCAGAATCGGATCAGAATCACTGTCACCAGAATCGCCTAGAATCGTCAGAATTGTTGAAGCACCTCCAGAGCCACTTCGACGATTCTGACACGATTCTTCAAGACGATTCTGACTGCCCATGTTGATTGCATCCATTTATTCTTATGTAATACTGTATAGTCCCTCAACACAAACAATCAAATACATAAGCTGACTGTTTCTGTCCTCCAGCTTAGAGCCTCATACCTGTGAGCATATATATCTCTAATCTCATTCCTCACCCATTTCCTCAGACAGTCCCCAAAAAACCTCCATATGTTGAATCACAATGGTCAGAGTACAAAGTGATTTGGACACGATTCTGATGTCAGAATCGCAGCAGAATCTGATCAGAATCGTTGTCAGAATCGTGTCTGAATTGTCAATTCTGACCACAGCTATTGCTTACTGCGAGCTTACTGCGTTACAAGAAAATAGATGAGAATTGAGTTACACCTGGCTCAATCTGCTTGTAAGTAGGAACCGCAATCTAATGCATGCTACCACAATACAATGGCCAATGCGGAATTTGACATTTCTAATTCAGCACCTGTGTTCACTACACTGCAGCTCGACAGTCCTTGCACTTCCGCAACCCATCTATCATTCGGTCTATAACGACGCTACCCAATCAGCCTCAAAACCCAAGTGCTAAGAATTACATACCTTCTGAATACCTCCCCTCACCACAGGATACTGCTGCCTGATTTTCTCTACATCCACCTCCATCTCAATCTCAGGTACATCAGAAGAAGGCGGAGGGGTAGGTGGAGCAAACAGCTTGACTCTAGGTTTCTTCCTGGGAGTAGCATGAAGAAGGAGGGAAGGGTGAATGGTCCTAAGATCTCTCTACGTGTTTGCGAGAGGATGATGATGAAGACCTTGTCTTTGTGATCGTATGAGAGTGGAGTGGGAAGATGATGGAGATGAAAGCATCATCGTCAGGTTCGGGTTTGAAGCAGCGAGTTTGGGTTTGGGTTAGTCTCTTTTCACATGTGCCTGTCACCCCGTCACCCCGTAGTAAAACCAACTGATCACATTTATTCTCACGACCCCATGTGCCCTAATAAATTAGAATCTCTTTTGACATGTCTACGTGCCCGCACATCATGTATAATGACCAAAAACAACTATAGATAAAATTTGGTTGTTCAGCCCACCAGAAGGATTGGTGCTGTACTGTCAAATTCTGCAAAAACAGCTCCTTATTGCCCCATGACTACCAGCTGGAAGGTGCTGCAAAAATACTCAACAGCCTTTTCAGCTTTTTGTTCCTTTTGACTGTTAACTGTAGGTATGCAGTAGGAAAGGTGGGTGCAAGTGTTGAGAATGGGATCACAGGAGAATGGAAGGCTGTCTGTCTGTGCTGTCAGGTGGGCTTTTGGGTCAGTTTTTTAGACATATGGTGTGTGGTTGGGGTGTGCCATAGCCAGTAGACACGTGAAATGAACTTGGTATACGAGATGCGACCTGATCACATGAGTTTCAAACCATGTGAAAAAGTGCAAATTTTTTTACGGGGTGAAGGGCATGCATGATAGCAGACTATATATATCAATTGACTGTCATTGATAATAGTCTGCCTACAGGAGACTAGGTTTGGGTCGAGAAGCAGGTTTGGTGATTGGTGAGAAAGCAAAGTGGGGTACTACGAGAGAAGGGTTTGGTGGTGCAGGAGGGATCAGAAGAGCAAGAGAATGAGATGCAATAGGGATAGGATGACAAGCAAGCTGGGTATTAGAACGAGCAGGCGGCATAGCAAAGGAATTCTGTAGAGGACGAAATGGAGAAGCATTCTTTGAATGAAAAATGCAGCACATATGGCGTTGGCTTCGCTTTCGGCATAGGCATACATGCAGAGTCTGCTACAAGCCCTCGAGTATGAGGAGAAGAAGTCTGTAAGTGAGGAGCAATGATAGGCTGGAATTGCAGTGCGGAATGTTTAGCTAGACCTCCTGGGTGGCTTGGAATAGAATTGAGCATTGGATGAGGAAGAGCTTTGCAAGGGAGCAGCGATGGAATGAAACTGACAATGCTCTACCTCCTACTTACTATCCTTCCATTGACTTATACCCAAACAATTTTCTTGTTCCTAACACCACCTAGAGATGTGTCCCCTGTTCCTGATTCTTGACCTCTCGTAGTCTTTTCTGAACACCTGTAGGAGAGATGAAGAGCATGTGCTATGCTTGGACTTCTCCCTGTTGAGGAGAAGATCCCCTAGCTATGCTCAAGATCAACAAGAGTTGCATATCTGGATTCCGAATCACACTGTGGTCGCATGTGTTAGAATGTGAAGATAGACAATTGTGTACCTCTCACTGAAAGGAAGTGACATGCAGAAGCATTATGTTTTAGGAATGCAGAAACCCAACCAACAAAGAAAGCCAAACACCCTTATGTGGTTGATTCCAATGATCCAATTTCAGATGCTAATCAATGAGTTTTGCTGCTTTTGCTCTGAGAAAGGTTTCATAATTGATCGATATTGATCCACTCTGTAGCCTGATGATGACTCACCATGATGATGCTCAAAATTTCTCTATCTCTTTCTCTTCCGGCAAATGCTACGTGAGGTGTTCCTTTCCAAAGTATCTTTGTTGTTCCAGTGCTTCATTAAGCACAACCCCTTCACGATGGATCCTGTGGCACGGTGGCAGCAGTGAAAGGATTGACAAGTGAGAATTTCATGTTCCCGTCTCATGATGACCTTTCCTGGCAGTATGACACAGACAACCGACATCATCTTGATGAACACCTGAATGTGGTTTTTCTACTTTTCGACAGTCTACTGGATTGCGTGTTAAAGACTATTAGTACGTATTGAAAAGATTTAAATACACTCTTTTCCAGGTCACATGCTGAAATGGGCCTCAGTTACTCCTGGGTGACTCTGAAAATGTTCTATTATCCAATCCTTAGCAAAGGGCTGCTGGCAATGTGGCATTGGGCAACAATAATGAGGGGCGTTTGCTTGAAATGATACATATGGTGCCCTGACCGACTGCCATGGCTCTCTGGGGTGCGAATGGTATTGAATCAAAAGCACTGCAGCAGGAGATCAGTATAGGAACCAACTTGAAAATTTGTTCCTCACCAGCTTGATCATTCCATGAAAGACCGCTGTACAAGCGTCAATACTAGTAGATGAAAACAAAGAAAATGGGCAGTACGACCATTGCCTTTCCTGGTCTTGCACCCTGACAGCACATTGCTGTGCGCCCACATATGCTGTGCCAACGATCGGGTGGTGTAAACTTTTGGGCATGCTGGGCAACAATACTGAGGGTTGTCTCTCATATTGAGCAAGACAAATGGTGCATCGTACAGCCCAGGCGCACGATTCAGCCAATCGACCTTGAATAGATAAGCTAGTAAAGAATCAAAGCTGGCAAATATGTCCTCACGACATGTATCAGGTGGACCAGTTCTGCCAACGAGCAGATGACTGTTAGCTGTACACGTGTCAGTATACAAAAGGCAAATAAATTGGGAGTACAAACCCGTAGTACCCCGACAGTTCTGCTCAAGGGGCACTGTATATACGTCAGTTGATGAAAACATAAATTGGGTGTACAAACCAAACATGTAATTGTTATGAGCGTCCTGAAGCCACTGAAGTGCTGAAGTCTGATTTCAGTTTATAGACTCGGTGAAACAAATTACGAATGGTCCCTACTAACAGTTAGAAAAAAGATCAGAAAAATGAAGAGAAAGTAGCATACAGAGCATTCAGTGATGGAGGGTTATAAGCCAGCGGAGAGGCAACTGAACAACAGTATGTCAACAGCATGGATGACAGGGAAAGGCTAGAACATACCGTGACTGGGGCTAGGGTAGGCATGAGGTGATCCAGCCTGAGCCCACCCCAGAGGTGGCCCGGCCGTGAGACCAGCTGGCATATTAGCCCAACTCACAGCCAGAGCTGGGACTGCCAGTAGCGCGACCCCCAGAGCAGCTTGTTGAGAGCTACCTGCTCCTAGATGACTAGATATCAATGACATGATCATCGATGGTGAGGAAGGCTACAGACCAGGGGAGAACGGATGATACAGACTAGAGGCACTTGAAGGACCCACTCCTAGATAACAAGATATCAATGGCATCATTGATGGTGAGCTGGCTGGACAGACCAGGGGACATGATCAATGAAGAGGAAGGCTACAGACCAGGGGACACCAGATGATATCGATATGGACTAGGGGCACTCGAAGGACCCACTCCTAGATGACAAGATATCAATGCCATCATCGATGGTGAGGAAGGGACAGACCAGGGGACATCAGATGATACGGACTCAAAGGACCTACACCAGATATCAATGACATCATCAATGGTGAGGAAGGCTACAAACTAGGGGGGCATCAGATGAGTATCCAACTGTCTTACGTTTGGGCAAACTACTGCAGCTGCAGGCCATTGCAGCTGAGGAGAAGGGACACTACTCTGTGGACTAGGGTAACCCTGCGAACTAGGAGACCAGGCCCAGTGAACTGGATCAGCCTGAGACGAACCCAACAGACCCAAGGGGCTCCCAGCATTACAACGCCACACACCATCCTGGTTTACAGAATAAGGTCGTACCCAGGGGGTACCTACCTACCTAAATGGTCACGTGATGGGAGTGATCTCCCTTTTTTGGTATGCACAGCAAGTTTTGGCAGGAGAGCAAAGGTCAAGACTTCTGCACTCTCACAATCTGAGCTGGGAGTGCCCTCAGGTGGCTCTATTTCAGTTTAAGGTATAAACCACAATTTATTTTTAAAAAAACTATGTACCACTGGCAATTTTGGCTAATAAAACTGTAGCATCTTCAACACAGCCAATGTGCCCTACAAATCTAGTTCAGTAACAGTTTGCTGATCATCAGATAGTAAATGCAAGTGGTATAGAACACTCACTATACAGATTGATGCAAGCTGACACCACAGTTAGTGTTGGGTCAGTGGTCACATGGAGAATTGCCTTTTTGGGCCAGTACCACCGTCGTTGCCTTCTGTTTCCTTCATTTTACAACAGATTTATCTCATATGGCTTTGAATGAATAAATTGTGCATTATTAAACAACTTAGCACTAGGGCCAAAAAATTTTTGAAGCTGAGTTGGAGGGGGTACCTACCTCCCTACATCATGTGATGATTTAGATTTCCAGGAGCCCCTTGGACAGACCAGAGGAACTCGCACTGAAGATTATAAGCTTCGGCGCACTGACACAGGTATGTACTTACAAATTTTGAGCAGGCATTGGCAATGCCCTGGCCAGAAAAGAGGTAAAGAGTAACAAAGCAGTGATTTGTGAAATCATAACAGCAAAATTTGAAAAGAAATTTGAAATTGAGGTAAGACCAGCTCAACTGAAGAAGATGGGAAGGATTGTGTATGCCTTTATATACCCAAGAGTTTCTCTGGAAGGTTCCAACGGATGTTGCCCGTCTATCCTGATGATCAAGTGTTTTGTGATTACCCCCCTTTCCCACACTGCGTCCCATCCATGCACTGGCCCACCAGCCAATGTCCCAATGTCCCAGCCATAAAATGTAAAATACTGTATATAAGCTATAGTAATGAAGTACTAGACCCTTTACAACAAACAGAACCAGTGGTAATTGACTGTTACACGTCCAGGCTTGCTCATGTGAGCATTCAGCTCTTTAATGAAACCAACAACAACAACAACAACAATAACAACAACAACAACCATCATCAAATCTGGGCATAGCCTGAAGCCATCTTGCAGAGGACGTTAAACCAGCACAAAACTCATACTTAAATACTAGTTGAATTGTCTATCACAGTTGTAATACTGTACACTGCAGCTGAAAACCCAAAACTGAAAAATCCATTCTCGGAATTTGCCAGGAAATTTTCTCAACTGAACCTTCACGCCTCGACGTCTGTCAACCCTTAGATTCACAAATCTCTACACTTTTCTTCACGTTGCAATGACTGAAGCACTGTCAACACCCGTCTTTGTAGCCAGATTAAGAAAAACTGCACCACTGGGGTCTCCAGCCTTGAACTGCATCAGTGTTTCGCCTCTCGGCAACACCCTAATCTTGCAAGGCACCCTCGACAGGGACCCAGATGGCAAAAAGGCAATCGATAACACGCATGCAGTGATTGAGCTCCTCATGGATCAAAAGCCCGAGTTGCACCAATATCCAGCCGAAGTAAAACCCTTTAAAAACTGGGACAAAGTTCATCCCGGTACCTGTTATATCACGCTGCCAAGCGAATTCACACCCAAAACTGACTCCACTGAAGAGCCCAGGACCGACTTAATGTCCAAATGGCTTGACGCTTTCCGAGAACTAATCGAGAGTGACCCAAAAAAGGCTGATTGGGAAGTTGGCTGGATACCATGCAAAGAGGGTACTGACAAGAGAATGTGGATTCAGGTACGCAATGCCCTGCACCACGATTATGTCCCTCCCCGAAAAACCAAAGTCAATGGAGCCATTGTAGAAGAAGAGAAAGAGGAATACGCCCAAAGAGTCAGAAAGGCAGTGACAGATTATCTGGAAAAGGAGGGCTTCCCAGTTTGGTGGTCCTTCAAACTTGGTGCCACGACACTCTGCATTGACCTAGTATACCCCCGAGACCTCGAAAAGATACACGGTCGATATAACATCAAGATACCTTCTCTCTCCAAAATGAGCTTGGACATCACTCGCTCCTGCACCCCCCAGATTCACTTTGCTTTCAAGCTGGTAATCCCTGGCTCTGACAACTTTTCATTTGATGGATTGTACGGTCTCGCATCCGACCTTGTCAATTTCATCAATCAGTACAAGGACAAAAGTGGCTACCTCATTGAGGAACGATTGGTGCCGGTCAGTGAGTTAGCGAGCATCTTCGTATTCCTGATGTCAAGCTGGGCAGCCACAAAAAAGATCTTATCTAGCTACGAAGACTTCTGCAAAGCATTTTCGGCAGGTGATTACAAAAAACTTAGCCCGCCTATGCTGCTCTTCACTTACAATGGCATGACCTCTCAAAATTCCTCAAAAAAGGCCATGAATGAAGGAGCGGAAGTGATCAACTCCGCTATGAAGAACATGAACAAAAAAATCAGTTCTCTCGAAGCTTCAAACAACCACGTTCTCAAGATCGTCTCTAGCCAAAACAATGCCATCAAAGCTATTGAGAGGGACATTGGGAATCTTTCATCAAACGTCCAAATGCTCGGCTTCTCACTTGCTGAGACTCGTGCTCTCATGGATCATTCCTCCCGATGTGCTCAATTGCAAAACACTTAAAATAATGCTGAGGGAATTGGAGATTAAAGCATCCGATTCGGATGGCCAAAGTTCTCTGCTGGACTTTCAAATTCACAAGATCAATTGTGATATTGAAGATATCGACACAGAACTTCACTCTATCAATACTGCTCCAACCACATTGGCAAACCCTCCTGCCACTACGATCCCAACCCCTTGAATGATCCTTCCCCCGATGCAGACCAAAACATCTGGAGGGTCGAAAACTGTTTGCTCTTCATCAGATAAACTGGGCCCTTCGTCTGTCGTCCCTAACACACAAGCGGATCACGAAAGTGTCCCTCCCCAACAAAAGTGTCGCAGAGAAGAGCCTATTGATGTTGAAGCCATAACCGACGATCCCGCTCCAAAGAGAAGACAGCGCAGGGGCAAGAGCAAACAGATTTCGGAAACTGTTCAGTCATCGCAAACTGGAGAGGATAATGCAATGGATGAGGATGAAGATGTAACGCTTTCTCCTCTCCCTTCACCATCCTTCCTGACTTTGAATGTGACAGATCTGAAAAGAAACACGTCGCCCACATCAAAAATAGCGGACGGGTCACCTTCTCCCTCAACCGAATCAATGAGATCCCCCCATGTCTGTTCGTCGTCTTGTTGTATATCCAACGATTGCAGTGTATATTCTTGTAAACATGTGTCGCCAGTACTTACTAGTCGTCTAAGTAACGTACTTCTAAAATCAAATGTTTTTCTTGTAGCCCTGGGTTGGTTAATTGGATCATCCCCAAAAGCTAAAGACCAGTTATCGTTGCCCTTGAGTCTGATAACGAGACATGCTGCTGTCTCTTCTTCATCTTGCTACTCATCCAATAACTGTATCATACCTTCTTGCAAAAATGTATTGTCAGTACAACCTCGCATCAAGAGTAATGTACTTAACAAATCTACTCTTCTTTTTCTTGTAATCATCAGCTGGTTGATTAGCTCTGTCACTGTGACATCAGCCTCATCGAGTTACTTCTCCACCTACTCTCTAAATGCGAATGGAATGGGCGGCTCTCTCAAAATGCAACACATTAGCAGATCGATCCTCTTGTCCAACCTGTCGATATTCGTTCTAAACGAGAGCAAAACAAACACAAAAGTGTCCCCCAATTTGCCTGGCTCTGAATACGAGATTATGGAAGAGCCAGTGATCAAATGTAACCAAGGTCATCTTTATAAATGGGGATGCATATTGGGAATCCGAAAAGACCTGCAAATCACCCAACAAATTCAAATCAATGTGAACTCATTGAAGGGATGAGTAATAGCTGCAGATGTCGCCCTTGAATCCATTGGTAAGAAAGTCTTCCAGCACAGAATTTTTGCAGTGTATGCTCTGTGGGATCCTGGCATGGATGATCTATCTAAATGTTTCTGGTCTGACCTGGAAACCCTAATCAAGGGATCCCCTCACCCATGGACTCTGGCCGGCGATCTTAATGTCACATTCAATTCAAATGAAAGAGCATCTGGGGGAGCGGAAGGTAGAAAGCTCTTCCGTGAATTTCTGACCTGGACGAAAGCAATAGATCTGTGGTCGCTCAATGTGGACAGAAATCGATATGAAGATTGGACCTGCCGCTCTAGAAAAGACGACGTCAATGGAGGCTCCATCATCGATCGTGTAGTGCTCTCACCGGACTCCATGATAGAAGCAGAGATTACAGTTCTGGATCAAGGTCACTGGATACCTTCAACGGATCACAGACCTGTGCTAGCAAGATGCATAGTAGGGAACCCCAATGGATACAGATCCATATGCCGCTCCCAACCAACCCTCTTTGCTAAACCCAGAATCAGATTCCCATTACGCTCTGAAAAAATGAGGCATGAAACTTTTAGGCAGGCCGTAGACTCTGAAATGGAGAGACACGGAGTGAACGAAATGGTTGTAACGGATGACACATCATTCCTGACTCTTTATCCATCATTAAAGCTGAATCACAAAAAGCTTATGGGAGAGTAATGTGAACAAGAGGGAAAGAAACCAAGTGCATCACAAGCCCTGAGATACAATCTCAAGTAGGCTATTTACGGGCAGTGCAGTTCAATTAGCTAGGTTTGACTATTTCAATGCATCGTACGCTGCCCTGTCAACCTACAACAAAATGTGTTGCAAAGCTTGAAGGGACGGAATCAGCATAGATGTAGCACTGAAGCAGGAAAAACAAACAGCGTGGAAGAGACTGTATAACCTGAAATCAACAGAAGCGTGACAGCAGGCAATAACGCAGGACAAAGGATGAATCCTCTGTGCTCTGAATGGTGGTTCAACAAAGCAGATGGTATCAACCAAACAGTTCGTACCCCTTCCACTCATTGTAAAAGATCTTGAAAGTGAAGATCTCATCTGCGACCCGACCCTAGTTAAATGAACAACAAGGGAATACTGGTCCAACCTCTATAAAAAACACCTGCCACCTGTCTGCCCGAAACCGTGGCTCGAGACTGAATCAGTCAAGAAAGTGAAGGAAAGAGTCATCAAGACCCCTCTACAATGGCCCAGACAGACCACTCTCACAGAATTCCGTGCCATGCTGAGAAGAGGTAACACTAGACCTGCACCAGGTCCAGATGAATGGGAAAAATGGACAATAAAACAACTGTCGGACACCACACTTGAAAGAATACTAGTGCTTCATAACTATATAATCATGAACGCGTGCTTCCCAGGCAATATAAAAGACATGTGGCTCACCATGTTTCACAAAAGAGGAATGTGAACAGATCTAGCCAACTGGAGAGGCATCATGCTCTCTAACTTCATCGCAAACTCACCTATGGCATGGCTCAACTGCGTACTAACAGACTACGTCGCAAGAAACCGAATCCTGCTGGACACCCAGGTAGCGACACAAATGGACATACAAGCCAGAGACCTCACCAGCTACCTGTCTGCCATAAAATGCTGGTCCAAACAGAGGAACGAAACCATATACGCACTGAAACGAGACCAAATGAAAGGCTTCGATTACTTGTCACCTGAAGGGATGTATGATGCAGTCCAAGCCTACGGCCTCCCATCAAGCATAATCAAACTAGACAGAGCCACTCAGTCAAACACTCGCTGCTTTATCAGAACAGCTCACGGAACCACTGACCCCATAGTAATAAACGGGGTCTCCAAACAAGGTGGTCCCCTTTCCCCTATGAAATCGACACTGACGACGAGCCTGGGCCACTATTATATGACAGACCTACTCGACACGGAAACGGACGCTCTAGTGATAAGATCAATGAGCGCAACACTCAATGATCCACACTTACCAGATGATTCCCTGTGAACACTCGTAGGGATGATGGAAGCAACTGACGACACGTACATTTTTGCTAGAACCCTCGAGTCTCTCCAAAAAAGCACTCTATGCATGGAATCCTTCCAGTTTTCATATGGATGGGTAACACAATGGAGCAAGATGATGGCCTACATGCTGCAACCTAAGCAAGGAAAATCCGACATTAGTAAGAAGATCACACTCTTCTCAATTGACACTACACCCAGCGGTAACCCAAAGAATCTAGTGTCGCACGAGGTGCTGCTAATGATCGACGAACTGAATTTTCTCAGGATGAAGATTGACAACCCCAAAGAATGATTTCACGAACTGAAGGAGTTCATTGACAACTTTGTATTTCCAACCTTCGTCAATAAACCTCCGATCACATTAATAAGAAAAATAGTGTCCCAGAACATTATCTCAAGGTGTCGCGCTCTGCTAACCCTACAGCCAATCAAGCATGAAAATGCAGAATCCCTCGACAGGAAGATAACACTGCAAGTGCACGAGCTCTTGGGCATGCCGTTCAGCCCTAACTCACATATTCTAACCCTACCAGTGAACAAACGGGGACTTGGGTTTCCCTCAATAGCCAGAATAAATGCAGGGATTGCCCTGCAGGGTCTGCACAGAGACATAAATCATCACATCCCAGCTTATCGACAGATTGCCCAAATTACTCTTGCTGACTGGACGTGTTCATTAAACAAATGCATCAACCCGATCTCTCGTCCAGATCATTGCAAATTGCAATACTCTAAACTCAGGAAAATTCCTGTGACTTGGATCATTGCACAAAAGGCCCTGCAAATGTGTCCAGGAAAACTCAAGCTACTGTTGACAGACCAATCACACGTAATCAGTGGAGACGTATCAATAGCCCACTGTCTCTCTCTCACTTTGTCATACTCCGATGCAGCTGAGGCTTCGCTCTGAGGTCCACCAGGGCAGCGGGCCTCAAACAATTAAAAGATGTCGGCTTCTGGGAAATGGATACCCTCACGGGTTCAACAAAATTCACTCAGAGTCCAACACTCCATTCCCAGCTCTCTCCTAACCTCAACAGCACCCAATGATCCAACATTGAGAAAATAATCACAACTCTACAATCCATTCCGCTATCGTGGATCTGTGATGGCTCAAGGGACCTTTTAATGGAACGGAAAAACTGCAGAAAATTCTCTGATCAGTATAGCTCAGATCTACAAGCATCCTGCGTCAACTGTATCACTCAGCCAACTGAACGCATGGGCTTCAGACGGCTCCATGATACCTTCCTCTGCAAGCCTCCTAGACAAGAAGCAAGTGACTCTCGCTATCATGGGCCCCCAACTCCATGATACCTTCCTCTGCGAGCCTCCTAGACAAGAAGCAAGTGACTCTTGCTATCACAGGCCCCCAAACATCTATACTGTCGATTTGCTAGAGGACCTACATAACAACACCGCACTAACCCGGAAAAAACTGCAACACATGAACACAAGGTCATACTACAGATGGTTAGAGGACATCCTCGCAAGGAGGCCAACATTGAAGGTAGAGCACACAAAGGCACATACCCAAGCAAATAGCATTCCAGCTCAACTAAACAGTGAGGCCGACCATCACGCAACTAAAGCGCAAGGCAATTTCTTCCAGCTACCGCCAGCCCCCATACCCACCTTCCTCATGGATGACTACACTCTATACAACAACTCAGTTGGGTGGATTGAAGCCAATCTGAGTCTGGTAATTCAGAAATATTCGGAAGAGTCAACTGTGGAGCATCTAGCTACCACTCACAGCTTGACCATGTCAAGAGCCAGATTCGACAAACACCCTCCCCCAGACTACCCATACACGAGAGCTTATGCAGCATACTCCCCCTTAATACAACTATACAACAGATCATGCCAGCTACCAACCGCTGATCTACTATACAACAGAGACAAACTAACCTCTCCAACGTGCAGAAGAGGATGCAACGAGGTCGAGAACATGCATCATATCTTTATTGAATGTGAACAATATACGGAATGGCATGAAAAAGCTGCAGCTGAATCGGCCGCCAGAACAGCGGAAATAGCCAAATCAGCCAAATTAGATGATGCACTAACTCAATCACTGACAGAAGTGGCGAGCCTCCTATACACCGACAACAACTCATGGCCCCTCTCGATATCATGTTACTACCTAGGACACCTCCCCTCATTAACGACCCTCATACCTGACGGAAGCCTCGAAGACCACAACACTCTCAGAAAATTGAGACATAATGTCGCCGCAGACTGGCACACTCGCTCAATAAGATTATCCACCTGATGCTGTAGGATCTATGCATAGATTACTGACAACTCATTGTAGCTCTTTTGCATAGATTTGCAATAACTTTGGCAGGGCTATTGTACCAGCCAAAATGCTGTCCTGGCAGGCCTCCAGCATCATAGCAGGGCAAGGCAAAAACACGGCAGGCATGGCAAATCTATTTTTAATATAATGCATTAATATTAATGCATTAAAAAAGACTAATAATACATTTGAGATTGAGTGGGTGTTTTTGGCAGATAATAGTAAAGATACTAATAATAGAAACTATTAAAGATGAACCATGGGACATGCCCAGATTAGGCAAGCCACAACCGTGGGAACTGTTGACTTCCTTATATGAAAAGATGCAGAATTTCGATGTGGTTGCAATGGTGACATCCATTTGAAGCCATCAAGGAGACATGGCTAGATTAGGCAAGCCATGACCATGGGAACTTGTGACTTCCTTATATGAAAAGATGCAGAATTTCAATGCAGTTGCAATGGTGACATCCATTTGAAGCCATCAAGGAGACATGGCTAGATTAGGCAAGCCATAACCGTGGGAACTTTTGACTTCCTTATATAAACAGGTGTAGAATTTTGATGTGGTTGCAATGGTGAGCCATTTGGAGCCATCAAGGGAACATGCCTAAATTAGGTAAGTTGTGACCGTGGGAACTTATAATTTTGGCAGGGCTATCGTACCAGCCAAAATGCCAGCCTGGCAGGCCTCTGGCATCATGGCAGGGCATGGCAAAAACACAGCAGGCATGGCAAATCTATTTTTAATATAATGCATTAATATTAATGCATTAAAAGACTAATAATACATTTGAGATTGAGTGGGTGTTTTTGGCAGATAATAGTAAAGATACTAATAATAGAAACTATTAAAGATGGACCATGGGACATGCCCAGATTAGGCAAGCCACAACCATGGGAACTTTTGACTTTTTTATATGAAAAGATGCAGAAATTCGATGTGGTTGCAATGGTGACATCCACATCAAGGAGACATGGCTAGATTAGGCAAGCTATAACTGTGGGAACTTTTGACTTCCTTATATAAACAGGTGTAGAATTTTGATGTGGTTGCAATGGTGAGATCCATTTGGAGCCATCAAGGGAACATGCCTAAATTAGGTAAGTTGTGACTTCTTTATATGGACAGATGCAGAATTTCAATGTGGTTCTAATGGTGGTATTCATTTTGCTATACATGCTCTTGTTCTTGCACAATTTGCATTTTATTTTCAAAAAGCTGGTGGTGAAAATATAAATAGACACATACAACTCCTTAAGAGGCATGTATATACCCTTATATGTATGTATTCACTTGTCATAGGCTTATATTCAACTGCTATAGACCAGTATACCCTTATACTCAACCTATCTTTCACTTTGCATACTTGGCCCCAATACCAGTCAATAGCTTTTGTGTATATTGAATGCTAGTCAATAGATAGTGAATGTCAGTCAATCCCAGTCAATAGATAATGAATCTCAGTCAATAGGTATTCAATACAGTATGTTTTGGATATATCTCAGTTTCAGGCCTAGGTCAACCCAGCTTTCACTCTGCATACTTGGATGGGTGTTCTGACTTTATAGACCTCTGGCAGACCATTGAAGCCTTTGATGGCTTCAATATTCAAGATTTGAGGTCTACCATATTGGTAGATTCACTGAAAACATTTATTAGCAAATCCATCAAGAAATGAAAAAGTGTGAAAATGGGTTCTGTATGTCTGAATGGGTGTTGACCTCTAGACCATCCAAGCCTTTGATAGCTTCAATTCAAGGTCTGCCATATTGGTATGCCATATTGGTAGATTCAATGAGAATAATTGTCAGCAGATCCATCAAGAAATGAAAAAGTGTGAAAGTGGATGCCCAGGTCAACTACGCAGGTATCAGATCTACCAAGCAGGTTGATCACACTCTTTCATTTCTTGATAGATCCACTCATAATTATTCTCAGTAAATCTACCAATATATTCAATCCTAACTCCAGAATAGTGAAGCCATCAAAAGCCTGGATGGTCTGCCAGAAGTCTATCAAGGCAGAACATCCCACTCATTCAGATATGCAGAAGTGAATACTATTGACCTGGGCATCCATTTTCACACTTTTTCATTTCTTGATGGATTTGCTAATAAATATTTTCAGTGAATCTACCAATATGGTAGACCTTAAATCTTGAATATTGAAGCCATCAAAGGCATGGATGGTCTGCCAGAGGTCTATAAAGTCAGAACACCCATCTAAGTATGCAGAGTGAAAGCTGGGTTGACCTAGGCCTGAAACTGAGATATATCCAAAACATACTGTATTGAATACCTATTGACTGA
>QLOY01001447.1:0-24364 GCA_003313965.1 Megacollybia marginata
GCAAGATCATTTCAAACAATTACACATCGGAGTCCAAGTCATGATTCCCTTGATTAAGGCCCTTCACACCTTCCCCCATGTCAGACTCTCCGTCCTTGAGTTTGAAAGGTACATTCTATTGCACAGCGCTCACGTAAACTCATTACCTGTGTTTCTATATGCGTCTTCAGTCCCTGTGACGATATTGCACTCGCTGGGGGATGGTACTACGGCTTTCAGACTCTATGTCCGCATTCGCTGTCGAGCATTTTGGTGGGATGACGCTTGGGCCCTTTTGGCTCTCATTATCGACATATTATACTGTGTCAGTTTCTGGATTGACGACACAGGCGCGGTTAGAGTTGATTCCGGTGTTCTTCCGATCACTTTTGCTTGGGTCGCTAACCTTTCTGGTCCTTCTGTGTTATGGTGAGTGTTATCGCATATTATCAGAAGCAGAAAACGATGATGCTCGAGGGCCGGACGGATGAGTATTTTAGTCTCTATTAAACGGATTGTCCAACCCTGGGTTATGTTAAGACGGCTGTCCACCACAATCGCCATTTCCTTCGGATTCATGTGGGTCATACTCCTTGCGGAGAAGATATGGCTATGCGAACCAGAATCTTCTGGGATGAGTCACTCAGACGCCTGCATGATGAAGAAACCAATCCCAGCTACTGATATATCTTGTAGGGGCTCAAGCTCTCTATTCGTAAGGTGATAGCTGATACCTTTTCTCAGTTTATATCGCAGCCGATCTACTTCTGTTTGCTTTGCCTCTCCGGATGGTCTGGGGCATTCGGCTTCCGCCAGATGCAAAACGTGTGATGGTATGCATATTTGCGATCAGTACATTCACTACGCTATCGAATGTCGTTCATATGGTCTTCTTCCTCTATCAGTGGGCGTTGTATATTTCCTTTTCTGGCCATCTTCAGGTGAGATAACCTGAACTGGGTTTGCGGCAGGCTTGATAACATTCCGCGAGGCTACAATCTTTCTATTATCCTGCAATCTCCTCGTTATTGCACCCATCGTATATCGTCAAATTATAACCTGTTGCAGAAAACGGGATGTAGTAACAGGACCGGAACTGTCTGGGGAAGGAACAGATGCCTATTTCAACTTTACTTCATACTGGGGATCGGTGCCTATGCATGCAACGTCCAGCTTAGCAGAAGCAGAAGCAGAAGCAGAAGACGCCAAAGACTAAGTTATCACTTTAATCTAACTTACCGGGATGTATAGACTAATGACGCGTCCACTTTGACGCGTTTCAAATTTGAATTTTAGAGTGTGAAGTCCATGGTAAGCCAACTCAATATTGAAAGCGCGTTTCGAATGATGACCCGTTTATTTGTCCATGTTGATCGGTGCTTCAACTTGGACTGAACGATTGATTCTAAACCGAATCGATCGCGATTCGTTTGAACGTGCTCGGAAGCGCTTGTGTCACGGTCCACTGCCATGGCTTTTACACTATAGCCGACGCGAAATCTATTCCCAATCTACACTTGGCAACTCAGGTCCTGGCCGCTGAATAAATGAGAAATGTTGAGAGCTTGTTTCAGTTTTACTGAATTCGTTCCTTTTCCCTTCCTCCATGTCGTCGGAGTGCTCTCTGAGAAGTATGCTTGGATTATAGCGTTCGAAGCTGATGCGTTCGTAGTACCAGCGACGGTGTTACAGACCTTGGCTGATGGTATCACGCTCTTCAGACTTTATGCCCGTCTTCGTGGCCGTTTGTTACGACTGCTGGGCCCTTTTCGCTCTTTTACTGGACATATTATATTGGGTCGTCTTCTGGCTGAAACGCTGCGGCAGTACAGCCTCCCAGGACATCCGAATCACTGTTATTGCTACTTGGATCGCCAGTTTCATTGGCCCATCTGTACTATGGTGAGTACGTTCGGAATTTAGCAGATACCAGGGAATTATTTGAATTCAGGGCCACCCGGATAAGTCTACTAGTTTCTATCAAACGGATTGTCCAACCCTGGGCAACGTTAAGACGAATAACTGTGTCAGTTGCGGTCTTTTTCTTTCTCATGTGGGTTACGGTGGTTTCGATCAAAATTTGGGTCTGTGTGCCCGTATTTTCTCGGGCTGCAACGAGCTCGTTGTCATATCTGTTTGAACAAACGGCTACTGTCACCGAATTAGCTTGTAGGTGCCTTACCCCTACGCGATAGCTAATACACGGGCTTTTCTACAGTTCACGTCACGGCAGACGTGCTTCTGTTTTGTGTGCCCCTTCGAATGGTCTGGGGCGTTCGACTTCCACCAAATGCGAAACGTGTGATGGCATGCATTTTTGCCACAAATATATGCACCACAGTTTCAAACGTCGTCTACCTTGTCTTTCTTTGTAGTGCATATAAGTGGGACTCGTACCGTATGGTCACGCTTATGGGATACATTCGGGTGAGATGATCTTCTTCGTTTTCCCTGGCTAATGACAGATTAGGCGTGCATTTTTCTAGCCTTCTGCAACCTGCTCGTCATTGCACCCATCGTCTACGGACGAATTATGCAATGGCGCGGAAAACAAGTCCCGCAAGCCAGAGCACATCCCACAGATGAATACTTAATCTTTACATCACATTGGGAATCTACGCATGTGCATGTATTATCGGGTATAGGCCTAGATGTCGATGAAAGGGATACTCAAACGTCCAAATAATGTAGCTTAGCGCTTGTATCCATAAATAGCAATAGACTCTCATAATCACGAGATCACTAGTGACGCGTCGGGGCGTGCACAAGACTAAGCCAGTCTCTTGATCACCTTCATTCATCATGGCCCCAATCGACGTGCACATCAAGCACTCTGGAAAAACTTATAATGTGAAACTAGACCCTGATCTGCCTCCTGGTGTGTTCAAAGATAGCATCTACCAAGTAACGGGTATTCCCGTTGAGCGAATGAAAGTCATGATTAAAGGCGGTGTATTGAAGGACGATACGCCTTGGAAAAAGATTGGGCCTAAATCTGGTCAAACGTTTATGGTTATTGGTACTGCTGGCGAGCTTCCGAAGCCTCCCGAGCAACCGGTGGTATTCTTGGAAGGTTGGTTCAATTTTTGGCGCATTTGCGACGAGGTTTGATTGGTTTTCATAGATATGGATGATGAAGAGCTGGCCAATGCTGTAAGTCGACGATGCTATTGAGATCTGTGTTGATTTCTTTCATAGTTACTCAAACCTGCTGGTCTGAAAAAGTTTGTTCAACGGTGATCTTGCGGTCTTTATTGATCCAATTTGATTCCTAGTCTGGGAAACACTTGCTACATGAACTCTACAATTCAAACTCTGCGCGCAATCCCAGAGCTCCAAGTGGCACTAAATCCGTAAGTCCATCTGAAAAAAAGGGAATCTGGCTAATAACACCAACTAGCCCAGCAAGTGTCACCGGAGATCCGCTTCCACCGTCTCTGCGAGATTTGTACACCCAGATGGGCAGGACAACAGAAGCAGTAGTCCCCTACGCATTTCTCAGCACCCTGCGTCAAGTCAACCCCCAATTCGCTGAGCAAGATCGACGTGGGTCCGGGATAACGAGAGGGTATGCACAGCAAGATGCTGAAGAATGCTATTCCCAGATTTTGAACTCGTTGAGGACGGTGGATGTACCCACCGGTACCCCAGGCCAAGCGACGGGCAAGTTTATCGAGCAATACCTCATGGGAGTGGTCCGAAGAGAGCAAGTTCTCAAGCTACTCTGTAGCGAGCTGACTGACACTTTTTTAGATTGAAAAATACGGAATCGGAGGAAGAACCTCCTACTGTGACGACTGAGCGTGTGATGAAGATCGAGTGTAATATTTCGATTACGACGAATTATATGGCTACCGGAATAGGCAACGTGAGTTGCTATTCTGTCTAAGTTGGGTACTTACGACCTACTTATAGGCGATGACATCAACACTGCAGAAGAATTCTCCACTCCTCGGTCGTGAGGCAACCTACACTCAAACAAGCAAGCTGATTCGGCTTCCCGCGTATCTAACCGTCCATATGGTGCGATTTGCGTGGAGAGCGGATGTTGGAAAGAAGGCGAAGATTATGGTCAGTTCCTTACTTTCCCTCTTCCCGCTCTGACTCTCCTTCGGTAGCGTAAAGTCAAGTTCCCATTGGAATACGACGCTCTAGACATCGCCTCGGAAGACCTTAAAACAAAACTCATCCCAGCCAGTCGCAGGCTGAAGGAAATCCTCAAAGAACGAAGTGAGAGACAAAAGATTAGGAAGAGGACGAAGAAGGTCGTTTCCGGGTCTTCTGCTGGGACGGAGCAGCAGGAGAGCAGGTCTGCAGCTGAGATTGAGGCGGAAAGAGTTCAAGCTGAAGCAGACAAAGAGGCTGATAAACGTGCGGATGAGCTATTGGACGAGGAGGAATATCGGGTTAAGGAACGGGAAGAGCTTTCTGGGTTGGTCCCTGAGGATGTCAAGGGAGATTTAGGAGCGAGTTGGAGTGGGTTGTATGAGCTTGTTGGTGGGTGTCTTTCTAAGAAAAGGTTTGTGGGAGGCTGACGCTCTACAGCAATCATTACGCATAAAGGTGCTGCGGCAGACTCGGGACACTATATGGGATTTGTGAAGAAGAGTGTGTTCAAGTCACCGACCCCAGCGACAGTGGCGGCATCCAGCACTGCATCCGCAGATGGAGATGTGACGATGACTGATGCGAATGCCACCACAGCACCCAGTCCGAACGCCGCTATATTGATCAATCCAAACCTGAATGGACCGCTTGCGGACGAATCTGATGAAGACTGGTTCAAATTCGATGATGACAAGGTGTCGCTATTTCCTCAAGCGAAACTCGCTACTTTGGATGGTGGCGGGGAAGATTCGTCTGCGTATGTGTTGTTGTATAGGACCAAGTCGTTTTGAGGGTGGGAGTGGGTAAACATGGCAACGATATAAATAAAAGTCGAGCCATTGGAACAGCGACGTAATGACGGATCTGCGTTCTTAAATATCAAGTAGAGGTGTTCGCTGGCTACCAGGAAACAGCCAATGCCCCGTCTCCCACTGTTGTTCAGTCTAACCAGCCTGTCATTATTTCTTACAATCTCAATCTTGATCCTCTCAATGATCAACTCGTTCGGAGTTGATTCGTTTTTCAGTGTTCCGGCTGTTTGTGGGTATACGATCGTGTATAACCTCAGCATCCTCATCGTTGAACATCGAAAGCGGAAGCAAGAAAGACTCGAAGGGGATTATTCGACATTGTCAACAATAGCTGGGATTGCATTGGGTGGGATTGGGGTTGTACTTTGGCTGGGTTGTTTGACGGTTTTGGTGTTGGGTGTCGTGTTGAGGGTGGAGAAATTGACGCGTCCTTCGCGTACGCAGCTCTGGGTTACCTTGGCACAGTGCGTACTGGTTTCCCTTGAAGCGGGTGTGCTTGTTTGCATCTTTGTGCGGAGTTTGTTTGAGAGAGGGTTTGGGAGAAATCGAGGTTTCTTTGAAATACACACGCTATGATACATCGTCGAGATCGTTTGCAGAGGGAACTGCTGCAGATGTCGACGCGCCTGCTGCCGCGCCTTGTGGCAGAGAGACATTGTCCCTGGCTAGTGTTATTATACAGTGGCATTAGAATAAAGGACTTGCCATTTGATTTGGAATCTAGTAACGCGAGGCTTGGTACTGATGTCTCTGACCAGCCTGTCGAAGAGAATTTTGGGTGGTGGCTGTTCCTTCATCTCGTCGTTGTCGTATTCGGTGTTTTGATAGTATCCCACGCGAACAAACTCTTGATCGTTGTATGAACCAGTGAGAATGAGCGCTGCGACGCCAAGCACGTCTTCTGGTGGAATTTTGGCAGGATCTGGTGGCGACCCTTCAAATTCAAAGGAGTTCACGCCCGAAGGCACTGGACCGACGAGACAGTCGTCTAGTTCCTGGTCGAGATCTTCATCGCCAGGCGAAGAGACAAATATGAGCTTCCATTCGAGATCGTCTTCGAGTTCCGCGATGCAGTCGAAGGTGACGCGAAACCTGTAAGGATCTGAGAATTTTGCTGGATTATTGATGAACTCCACGTTCTGAAATCAGTGAGAAATTGAGCATAAATAAATTGAGGAAATTGTACTCGGATTGTGACGGTAGACATGAGATGCACGTGATCTAATGTCCTATGCACACCTTTGTATACCCCTCTGACGTTCCTCTCGATGCAGAGGTCTCTGTCGCTGCAGATGGCAGTTTTGTCGAGACATCGAGTGGCCCGACGGCCATGGAACTGAAGAGACGCTATGACCAGGAATTTGGAGTTGGCAAGAACGTACGCTCGCCGTACGCGATCACTGCGCTCATCAACCAGCACGGCAAACAGATGTACAGAGTCGGGCTCAGAGAGTCCGTCTCAGAAATGCCTGACGAGATTCCGAAAGAATCGAAGCGTCGCTCGACATATCCCCGCAAATTGAGAAAGACAAGGTCTATGGAGGCAGTCTCGCAGCCAAGCAGAGGCATAAGAGGTCACTCACAATCGGTCACCTCGGCCGACGTGCGGTCCTTTGTTCACAGAGACGTCTTTGCAGAGGTCATGGACTGGGAGCCTATTTCAGAACGCTCCCTCATTCTGCACCCATTTGGAAGTCAAGTTGAATTCGATCCTCCAACTAGGCCATCGGCAATTGGACGTCTCAGAGAAATGCAGTCATTTGAATCGGGTCTCACGGCAAGACAAGACGAGCCAGAGATCAGACGTCCGCCCTCTGCAATTAATCTCTCAAAAACAGTAGGTCCGCGTCCAGAAACTGCCATACACTCTCGCTATACGACCGACATATTCGACATTCTCCAGACATACAAAGGGCTTCCTCTACACTTTGACAAACTCTTGTCGCACGCAACTACAGTCCGTATGTCCCTCGACAATGATGTAGCTCCGAAAGACGATCCGCGCTTTGTCATATGGGGACAGACAACATCATCAGAACGTCTTCTCATCGCAGCAACCATCGAGCGATGGATAGCCCAACTTACAAGTCTTCTCAACTACGACGAACTTTTGGTCTTCTTCCTCACTTATAGAACATATATCTCCTCGGTCGACCTCTGTCATCTCCTTATTTGTAGATTCCATTGGGGCCTTCAATCAACAGGATCAGTCACAGACGACAAGGTCCGCCGAATCGTACGAACACGGACGTTTGTCGCGTTCCGCTATTGGCTTCTAACCTTTTTCGTTGTCGATTTTCTGCCCAACCGAGACTTGCGACTCTTGGTTGCAAATTGGCTCAATGCCCTCAAGAGGGATCCCATTCTTGAGAAACACGCCGACGGAGTAGTAAGCTCTTTTCCCTCAACACATTACCCTCTAATGACATTGGTGCACAGATTACAGTTAAAAAACTAATCAAACTAGTCAAAGACCTCAAAAGTTCACACACTCGCCCTAGACCCACCATCACAACCTCTGAAACACGGTCAAGAAGCACAACGACCACATCATCAACATCATCAACATCATCTTCGAAGCCCAAGGAAGAGACCCTATTTGGCGAAAAATTCGCAGAAGCTACACGGAAAGACGCGGATGATTCTGATGTCGATCTGGATTTTGAAGCTTTGGGGGAAACACCTAGTTCTTTACCTTCTGCTTCACTGATTTTACCTTCTACGCCTGCCACAGCTACGACGTCGACTACCGGCACCGTGACTCCCACTACTGGGACAGTACCACATAGTGCCACTTTTCCGATTCACCATAGTCCCCTTTCCAGAGTGTTTGTGAAGACGATTGGGCATTTAGGCAGGTGGAAGCGGGTGCTGAACAATCGGGGAACGAGTATGGTTGTTGGCGGGAAGACCGGGAGTGGGATTACGACTTCCTCGGCATTGGGATCAACGAACGTTTCTGCATTCGAGTTGGAGGGTCCCGAGTCTGAGGTTGTTACAGAGGGGAAGGTTGTTGACGTTGTGCCTGCAGAAGAAGCATCGCCTGTATCCCCTGCTGAGGTGACGACCCCCATTCCAACACCCGTTCCAGTGCCTAGTGAGCCTCCACCGGAGTACACCCAAGATTTGGATACAACTATCGATTCATCTGACTCCTCAGACGACGACGATCAACGAAATCCCGCAAGTCCGGAAATAACAGTCTCAATTGTTTCAATCGCATCTTCGTCTCGTTCGACCAGCCAAAGCCGCAGCCGCTCCCGCTCCCTCCGGCGTCGCTCTTCAGCATCTTCTCACTCCTCCTCAAATGATTCATTTGGCCAACCACTATCCTCCGTACCTGCATTCCGATCTCCTTGGGGATTCGACGTAGTCTCAATTGATGAGTTGGATCTTTCTGATTCCTCTTCCGAGGCTCATGGAAGGCCTCGTCTCCCACCAGGTTTACGAAAACAACCACGTAGATTACCACGTGCATTCGAGTTTGCACCTCGTCCTGAAAGTGTTTCCTCCATGGGAATACATACTCGTTCATCTATCAACTCCACTGCTTCTCTGAGCTCAAACCAGGGTGAAGGAGGGGATATTCCTCTGGGTGGGAATATCCAACAGTGGCAGATGAACGCGCTTGTAGATTCGTTGAGTGAGGAGGAGGATGAGGGACATGGAGATCGGGATGATGCGTTGAGGAGGTTGGAGGGGCAGATTAATCCGCAAAGGCAGAGGGAGAAGAGGGACAAAGTCGACGGGTGGGTTCGGAGTATTAGGATGAGGATGGTTAGAGGGGAGTATGGAGATGAGAGGCCTAGGTTTTTGGATGATGATGATGACGACGAGCAGGCGGATGAGGAAGCAGAGGGAGAGCCTAATGAAGATGGAGATCGTGGCGTGGCGGCACCAGAGATTGTTGTTACAGAGGAAGAAGAGGACGACATTCAAGACTCGGTTTCAGTTTCAATCATCTCGTCACCGCCTCGCGACGGAGCAAAGCCAGCACCGGAAGACGCCGTCCCGATCGAAATTCTGCAAAGTCGAGTCGCACCACCTGAGGAGCCGTCACCAACATCGATAATCCCACCGCCACGCAACTCCCTCGCCGACCCAGCCTCATTACACAAACCCAGACAAACTCACCATTCATGGATCTTAGGCCCCAGATCCTCACTTCTAGCTCAACATTTTGCAATGATAGACCGCGAGCTCTTTCTCGGTCTCAAATTTGAACAGCTAGTCCTGAGTGACGATTGGATGAACCTCTCCCAAGCCCTCGATGTTTTGGACTGGGCACAGTATCTCAAAGACCGTGCAAGGTGGAAAGCGGAAGGGAGATTTCAGGAAAAGACGAGTGCGCTCGCGGCGGTTAGGGCTAGGTTTAATTTGATGGTTGGATTTACAGTCACTGAGGTTGTGTTGAGTCAACCCCAGGAGAGGGTGGCTGTCTTTGCAAAGTTTTTGAGGGTTGCCTGGGTTCGTCTTCCTCCCTTCCTTTTAAACCGTCTCAACTAACGCCACGTAGAAATCGTATTGTTTTCAGAGTTTCAACACCCTCATGGCCATAATCACCGCTCTCAAATCCGACTGGGTTACTCTAGCGATGAGACGACATTGGCACAGGCTCGGCATGTGGGAATCCAGGATTTTTACGGATTTCAAGCAGTGGTGTACGGCTGAGGATGGGTTCAAGCATATCCGTCAGAATGTGGATGCACTTGTTGACGCAAAACCACTCGAGGTGGGGTCGCATGCTGCTTCGGTTGTCTCGGGAGCCAGTGCGTCGGAGAAGGGTAGGGCAGGGGTCAATTCGGAGGCTGGATGTGTTCCTTTTATTGGTACGCTTGTCACCTTTTTGTTCAAGCGATTAACTGACTGTTTATAGGCATCTTCCTAACCCAACTTCATCACCACAACCACCTCCCGGACCTCATAGACCCAACATCTCCCAACGAAGCGGTCACTGTCGATCCAAGCACTGGGAATTTCGAGAAGCCTGCCCATCCTGAAGTATTTTCAACCCTGGCACCATTACCGTCTTCGATGGACTTGGAACCCCTCATCAATGTACATAAACAGCGGATGATCGCTGGGGTCATCAAATCACTTGTTGCTAGTCAACATTTAGCAAGTCGGGTCAGTTTCTCAGTCGATAAAAAGTTGTTTCAAAAGTGCTTGAGGCTTCGAGCGCTGGATGCGGATTACTTGCAGAGAGCTGTTAACAAGGACTGACGAAGATAGATATCTATTTCATGATCATGACACATTGATGATTGTCTTTTTAATGTTACAATTGCTGGTGAATTGATTTTACTTGGTCTCTGGTTTAGATAATTAATTTAATCCGAGTCTAGATCTACCATTTTAACTTCCTTGGGTCCCTCCTGCTTCGGTGCCGAAACGCCTGAACGGATCTTGGGTCCTGGTCTTGGACCAAGATGGATTTCGCCGCGGTTTGCATGTAGAGCCGCCAAGGCTTCCATCTATACAAAACAGTTAACCAAGGCTTATATTTACCACAATACCTTACCTTTTTCTTCGTAGCGGCTTCACGAGATGGTCCAGACGATCCAGGCTTCATTGCTGCAGGGTCAAATCCAAGGTCCTGAATTACTTTGGCCGAATAACCCTGCTTTACGGGTTCTTCCTTCGCCTCGGATTTCCGTTTCTTCGTTTTGTCAGACGTCGCCGCCGCCCCCGCCGCCGCCTCTCGAGCCATCATAACAGCTTTCATCCCCTGCTTGTCGTGCTTGAGCAACGCTTGTAGAGCTCGATCGGAGTCTCGGGCAGCTTGCTTGCGTTGAGCTTTGGCTTGCCCCTCTCGACCGATTTGTTCAGATGCCCATGCGCCGGTTTGGGCGATGTGGCCCGAGAAATGATACGTTGCCGCCCCACCTTCTGCAGGGTGAGGTGGTTCAGGTTTGAGACCCCACTGGCGGCGGGGATCGTACGATGATGATTTGTGTTTGTGAATTGCGGTTGATGACATTCCGGATGTTCTGTGCCGATGAGTAATTTTAAGTCAGATAGCGGAGGATATTACCCGACTGAGAACTCTGGACGACTGGAGCGTTGACGTTGGATTGCGGTTTGGATGTGGTACTCGCAAACCTCCCCGATGCGTTTGTCGACCCATGCACGACATAGCTTGCCGTCCTTGCGCTCAACCTCGCACATACCGAGGTCCTTGGATCGACCAATGACGACTATTGAAGCAGCGGATTCAGGTGTGACCGCGAGGATGTTGTTTTGCGGATGAGGTTGATCTGAACTGCGCTGCAACAAAGTCAAGTTTAAAATCCGCGCGCGAGAGAGACACGTACTTGAAAAGGCTTAAGAATCTTTGGGTTCAGCAAAGCGACGACATCGCCCTCTTTCCACTTGGATATCTGTTCAAAAGCGCCGCGACTTCCGCCCTTGTAGACCTTCTCAGGTTTCCCGCCGTCCGCTCGCGTTATCAAGTCGAAACCATCAGATTCGAATACGAGCAGGGTGAGCAACGCGTCTCCACGAATGACGGCTTTACCACCAGTGGCAGAGGACTTGGACCTCGAACCGAAATCTACAAGTTTGAGGTTGACGAATTTCTTGCCTGATGGTTTGGGAGGATTATCCGCGTCTTTCTTCTTTGGTTTCTTAGGTTCGTCTTTTTCTTCAAGGGTAACAGGAGCCTTGGTATACTTGACTGGACTGCGCTCAGCAACCACGGCGATGGTGACCCAGTCCGCGTCGACAGGAACATCATAGCCTTGTTTATTTGGTGAAAGGCGGACTGCAGAGTAGAGGCGTGAAGGTGAAATATAATAGCGTCCTCTTAGAAATTCTTGGAGATCTTCATGGGGCATGCGTCGTGAACTAGCAAAGTTAGGGGGGTTTAAATATGAAATAGACACCTACGACAGTCGTATTCCAGAGTTGGGTTCAATATGAATAAAATTTGGGTCGTCAACGGGTGGTTTGTGATCTACTGGACCAAACTCGAAGTCTTCCACCAGAGCGAGGTTGTCATCCCGTTTCGCAGCTGGTTCACTGAAACCAGAAGAGCGAACGAAGGTCGGCTCTTCAGTTTCTGGTTTCCGAGTAATATTAGCAAGCTTGGAGACGATATTTGACGGTGCCGGTTTCCCTGGTAGAGGCTTTTCTTTTGTATTGGTCACCTGAATCAGAGGCTTGGTTGCTCTGGTCGTAGGGTGGTCCAATTTCCGCTTCTTCTCTGAGAGCTTATAAGATTGAATCAAAATAATTGTAGAAATCATACTCGGTGACGGTGTCGCTGGCGCCAGCAACACCGATTCCTTTCGTTTCGGTGACGCGTCAAGATCTGGAATATCGACCAACTGGGACTGTAGTGCTTCAATCTGCTTTCTTATTCCGATCTGACGTTGTCGTTCTTCGTTTAGCTGTCTTGACGCAGATTCCATCGTGAGGGTTGTTCAGAACGCGTCGCGCGTCGTGGTTTGTTGATTTAGGCCGAATTCAAACTCCGCTTAAATCATAATCATGATCGCCATGCCCAAACGTCTTTCTCTGCCAGTCTTTGAATCGACGTCCATACATAGGGAGATCTCGAGAGGGACGAGGTGGGACGTCGTGGACGAGCGCATAAGCTTATGTAAGTCTTCATACACAAATTCCAAGTCCTGATGATGCCTTTACGCACTGGCCAAGGTGTCGATCAATTGCGCGTGACTGCTACCAATCCTTTCTTCTGACTTTCACCTCCTTCAAACTCGGGGCAATGCCTAATGCTTCTCGTCTGATATTCACTGGTACTCCTCTCAGCCTCGGCGTGGCGTGTTAATGGCATCACTGCCTTCTGGAGTACGAAATCCCTTCCGGTCGAAACATGGTCGCTGACCTGAATGTTGTCCTAGAATCCACTAAACATCCTCTGTCGATTATCATTACGTTTTACAACAACGAGTTGCCTAGTTTTTGACTTCTCCTACTTGGGGTGTACTCGCTGGTCATTTGCTGGTCATCTGCCTCTTTGCCCAATGCCGAGCGACTATATCCCCCTGGATATCTAGATGGTCTGTTGTCGAAGGCCTTGCCGCATAGGAATTAAGTATCTATTAGCCTTCTTTCTCTTGCATTTAGCGGCTACGTCGGCTATATCTCTGAAAAGTATCCTTCTGGAAAGTGTGTTTCTCGATTCATGATTACTGATCTACATCATGTTCAGACCGCTGACCCGCGTCTTGCTCTGTTCGTGGTTGCATCCCTGCTTATGCGATTTCTCGATGTGTTCAGGTATCCGCTGCGTATTGTTCTTTCTGACTCTATCGTACTGCTCTTTCTTCGAACACTCTGTAGCTTGACAATCTGTGCATTTTCGTTCAAGAAGGTTGGACTGACTCTTTAAGCCACGCTTGAAAGACGAGTCGCTGAGACTCGATCCGTGTTCGTCTTCAAAGTTGGGTCCGTTCACAGCGTTTGCACTCAGAGTCTCAAGCTCGTGCGAGCGCTGTTCGGAGTCAACTTTCCTAAAGAGGGGCAGATCCTGATGCTACCTTGATGTGGTTCCTGGGCTTAGGCTCTCCAAACGGAAACGGAAACGGATGCGGCTTCACAATTGTACTTGAATACTTATGGCTCTGACTAAGGCTGTATATATCTACCAGAACGTGTCTTGCAAAATTTGGCGCAAGGGATTGCCAGTGACGTGCTCGCGCTCAACCTCAGGCTGACATCCCAGATATGGATTGTGCGATCGTATGAGCTCGATACGATGCACTCACCATCTGGCGAGAATGCTACCGACAAAATTGAATTATCATGTCCTTTAATGATTCGTTCTAGGAGATGTTTCCTTTGTGAAGGGGGGCGACCTATTCACGGAGATCTCGGCTTATCTGCATCAAGATACCCTCTTAGCCATACCGGCAATGACACGGACTTGATATGCACCTCGAGAAAACCCTGATGAGTTTGAACAGTCAAGGGAGAATTTCAGTGGAGAGAACTTCAAGTTGCTCACCAAATAAGAAGATTCGATCACCTTCCTCATAATTTTCAGGCAACCACTAGTAAGCACCGAGGATGATTCTCTTAAAGTTCCTGTTCACTGTCATGATCTCTACACCACTAGCTGGTACTATCAGCAAACTGCCTTCCGGATCACAAGCATGCCTGAGCCATTAGATTTCGTGTAATGGTGCTGTGCTCGCTGTGAGCGAGCAATGCCCAACCCTATACTGATTCGTTCTTTACCTCAAGCACTCAGTGGCAAGATCACAACTCAAAACAGGCAAGTGTTCAGACACGAACCAATTCACAAATCCCTTGAACGCTTCATAACAAGCAGGAATGGATGTTCCATTGTCTAGAGGCATGCCGTTGCTCAAATGCCGAGCAGGACGAATAATGGAAGATGAGCATGCACGATGGTAGGTGTCGCCGGATATGTACTAAGTGCAACAGCTTTTACGAGTGTAGCAGTAACGGGAACTTTACAATAAAGGCATGGGAGGATCCTCGCCGAGTTCGCCTAGACTCGGAGTTGCTTGTCTGAAGTCTGAAATGCTGCGATTGCCTCAGCTATAAGTTGTGGTTCCGTATCCGTCAACTCTTTGTGTCGTTTGCCCTCCTAAACGACTTGCGAGCAAGATATCATCATCTGAGTCCATCAGTTTTGGCGTCAAGTTGTGCACCACAAGTGTCAAATGATGGGATGCTACGCATGTGTGTCGCGGCACATAACCTAACAACGTCAGCATGAGTCATACACGGCCGATTCTTCTGCACACTGCAAAAGTTTGTAATTGGAGTCAAGCCATGTCATCATCGGCAAGATTGTTCCCGAGTCGAAGCTTGGTCGAAGCTTCATGCAAGCTTCATGAGCGGCTGCTAGTCGTAACAAAGGGGCGGCTGTGTCCGGGAATTTTACGACAACATTATACGCGACGAGTTCACTGGGACCCTGATTTCGCTTTAAACAAAAAAAATTGGTCATCGAAAAGGGCAGGTGAGCACATGACCTCATTGAACGGTGGCGCAACATGGCACGTCGTGTTTCATTCCATTATATCCTCTATGGCATTCTTCTCCGTATGTCTCCTGTTGGAAACGTTGAAGATGCCTTTGCGCAGACCAGATCCACGTTCGTCACTAAACGTTGTGACATTTGTCATCGACGAAGGAGCTCAATGCCCTTGACAACTTCCTCGTTCCTTTGAGCACCCTTTATTACAACGTTCTTCATGAAACCTCCTCTTTGTGCATCGAGTCGCCGATATGGGGCTATTAAGCGAGAAAGTTTTTGGGCAGAATTCGGCGCTATACTTCGAAATTCTTATCGATCTTATCGCTGAGCAAAGAACTGAATATTCTCGGTTTTTGCCTTGGTACGAAGTACTCGAATCCAATACAATTTTCTAGGAAGCGTGAGCCAGTTGATTTGGGATATTCGGGTCAGCAAACCGTCGAATTAGTCCGGAAGCGCTTAAGCCTGGAAGGCTAAGAAAGCCATGGTCGAGCATTATGATACCATCGTGTTCAATCGAAAAAACCTTTCCGGATCAGTGGCAGAGAAATCTGAAATAACACGGAGTAACAGAGCCCACCAGTACAGGCTGTGCAGCTCAGTCGTGAACGACGTCGCATAAAGGACACTTGAAGATCGCATGGAAGAAGGCAGAGGGCAGATTACAGATTTCATTTCGTGAGCTTCAGTACTAGTAGCCGGTGACTGTTTGCCATGAGAAGCACGGAGGTGGGTCAAAGGAATCCTGAAAGCCAAGTATGAGCGATATTATAGTCAATAACCGCGGAGTCAAACTTTGGTGTTACGGCCTCTATCGACTGAGACTGTAGAGCTGCAACTTGTGCGGTACTGTTTTGTTTATTAACCTGAGACGCAAATTTCAGCGTGCTTTACGCTGAAGTTTGTTGATTGATGTCCGCTGATTTGAAACTCCGCTTGAACTTGAATGCCTTCCACGATGTAAACTACTATGATATTCGCCAGCGAAATAATTCTGAGTATGTCGGTCTGAAGCACTAACACCACCATGACTGCAACTTGAAACTCGCCACTTCATTGACATACAACCACACCACAGCCGTCATTGCGTCATCGTTTGGGATCATTAATACTTGGCTTCAGGCCGCGAGGATCACTCAAATCTCCCTCTGTTCATGCAGCATGTTTCACTTATAGGTTCCGGGGTTATAAGTAATGTGGTGGCGTTTTGCCACGTGCCTGTTCACCGCTTCCGTAGACGGTAAAAAATCAGCGGTTGTCAAATTAGGTGGAAGGACAGAATGCATTAATAGTGATGTGCATCGCAACAGAGACAATAAGATCTGAGCGGCAAATCGACGTTCGAGTTGGAAGTTCTGACTCGGAAATTTCCGTAACGCCTTCATCTGGTAAACTATATCAAACGACTGTTGGACGCCGGGTCAACGAGGTCTTCGTCTTCCCGCCTCAGCCCACATATGGCTTCAAATCCTGCCAACTATACAACTGCTCCTCCAAAGCACTCGAGCGGGTTTTTAGCCACTGATTCGCCACCTGAAACGGATGCTAGCGTGATTTTGGGAAACACAGCACAGCTCGCATATCGGCTTCAACAAATCACTACCTTTGTCCGCTCTGCTAAACAGATTTTACTTTGGAAAATGTTGCCTGATGAACAATTTATTTACGCTTTCGCAAAGGTAATTGTCGCCGAAGTGGTGTCGAAATCCTGCTGACTGTGTCCCTCCCAGATTATTGAGCTGGTCGAGGTCTCTATCCCTCAGAAGTATCATAGAGTTGGCTGATTTTTTTTCTAGCTGTCCAAACAGACTCTGGAATCCTCGGGAATTTTGTTGTACTCATTTAGCTACTGTCCTCTTGAGCTGGCCAAGCACAAGAAGATCTACTACGATCTTCTGGCTATGATCGAAGCAAAGAGAAATCTTGTTCTCGATGATAAAGCTCTGCAATGTGCTTCTGTTTTATGTAGCAACATGCGCTAATGCTGACCATCCTCCTGCAGCTCGAATATCTAGACTCATCCGACCACTGCATCCATCCTGTGTTATCTCTTATGATAAGGATCCTTTCAGTGATTTTTTTGGTCGGAAAGATGCCTCTTCATCTCCTTCGCTAGGCCACTTGCGATGCGCCAACGAAGACTCTCTTCGAATGCCTCGTAAGTCGATTTCATTCACTTCAGAAAAAGGTCTAGGGCTCAGTTAACCTATTCTTAACTACTTGCAGCCCCGGACGCTTTCAAAAGCCCGCCTAGACACGAATATTCGACCCTAGAGAAGAAAAATAGTCTCACGTCTAGGGCAGAACGCTGTGGCAATGCTCTTGACATACAGCTGAGTCAAACACGACAGCTTGTTTCTCCGGAGTGCGACGATGACGGAAAGTGTTTTCCTACCTTGTCTACACTTGCCAGAAGGCATGGACAATTGTGGAACAAAAGACGGCCGCTCAATGGTCGATGTGTCACTTCGGGTGATCGGCACTCTATCACGCAGGATGTGAACTATTAAATAGTGCTAGAGGTGTATTCGAGGAAGCTTGAACAATGCTAATTTGTTTGTTTTTTAATATTTTAGACTTCAAACTCTACTCTTGCATTGAGTGATGGTCCGGCTTGAGCGTCCACTTACTTGCACAACTGTCCATATTACCGGTGGGAAAACAAAACTGATCAATCGACAAACATTCCTCCTTCACGTTCGGGCGAGGCTTGAGTGGTTCTCGGACCAGATGACGGAGTCCTAGTACCTCGGATTGCGTCCAGATCGTCTCTCCACTCTTTAAATTTGCGAAGAAGAGGGTTCTCAGGGAGACCTGACTGAGGAACCTCCTCGTCTTCGAGAATAGCGATGACCTCACTGAGCGTATGGTCCAACTTGTGGAATGCATCTTGCATAAGAAACGGGTTCCCCATGTAGTGTGTGACGTTTGGGCTGCGTCCACTGCGAACGGGTACCGTTACTAAGCCAAAGTTCGATCACCTTCAAGTTGGCTCGGCTAGAATATGGAAGACCCACCTTTGTCTGGATCATTCCAGGGAAAGACCTGCGACAGTTACACATGCATAAGGTAACACTAATCAAAGTACTAACGCCTGCAGGATTCTCGATCGAAGGAGATGGTGGTAAACCTGAAGCCAAATGAGGGGGATAGTTCGGATTGACTACAAGATGCGTTAGCTGCAGATTCGTTAAGACAAAGCAGAATAGTCTGTCTGTAGAGTCAGTCAGTGGTTCGGTCTGTCATACCTTCTTCTGCGGACATCGTACTGGTCGTCGAGATGGTGGTAAGAGAAGAGGCTAAACTATGACGTGCTATATTGGTGTGTCCGGGGTTCGACTATTTTTGGATCGATCGGCCGACCCGTGAAACCGGTTCGGTTCAATGTTCTTCCGCATTCCTGGAATGTTAACATTAGCGATTCTCAAGCCTTGAGCTGTATAATGCATTCTACAAGAAGAGGTGGCGATCGACAAGCTTTCAGCACGAGTGTCAGGTCTTCATGATTCTGAGAGATGCGGAACTCCTTTGGCGCCTTCCTTCCTCTTTAACTCCCTCTCTGAGTTCCGAGTCTGCCACGCTTCACCGGAGACTCGGATATTGCATGAACTTGGAGCAGCGAGTGAATCGAAGCTCAAGTTTCCGACCACATTAGGTCCTGTGAGATTCACACGTGCAATGAGTGAATCCGCGTTTTCAGTCGAATAAAATGGAAACGAATGAAAGTTCAATGGTCAAAGTTTCGCACCGAACCACTCGTCAACGCGTCAATACTTTCTCGCTGCGTTTTTAGACTGTACAGCTACTTACGACACGAGGAATAGCAATTCAAGTTGAAAGTGATCCATCCCCGGGCCACTTTGGAATGGACAGCCCATTCCTTCCTGGATCTGAGCCTCCTTGCCAACTGACACCTTGTCGCTAAGATCGGATCTTATCTACCTATCACTGATCCTTGTCCGATGTCTCATCTTTCAGCCCACTGTCTGTTGGCACTTGGTGCTGTCTCAGTGCCGTCATCGAGACTTGCAGTAAGTAAGCCCTTAATGGTTCTTTCACAAATTGAATGACGTTCGGAATAAAAAACGGGGCTATTCTCCTAGAAGAAAAAAGCAATACCTACTGCAAGAGGACTTCAAGTCATACGACTACAGTACGTGAAGTGGTTGATTGATTTCTTTGCGGCTTTGTACCCTAGCTCCCATGTCGCCCGTGCATCGGTAAGGGTAGACGAAAATGTCAAGTTGGTGTGTATTGAATTCACTGTCATAATGTCTATGAGAGTCATGAATGAGAATTGCCTACTAGTAGACTGTCTGTGTGGGCTTCATGATTGTTTCGTGCTCACAGGTTGCACAATTAAATATAGATGAGATAAGTGAAAGAGGATGCCAGCTGGGTGCAGTGATTGTTCGAAATGAGGTGGATGGTTTGTCACCGGGATTAATGGTAAAGCGCTTCCCTGGCCCGAAAATGAGAATCTGAAGTAACTGCAAGATGAGTATTAAATAGTGGAACGATGGACGGAAATATGTGAGGTGATCCAGACTCGGACAGTGACCTTCAGGTGGGTGAATGGTAAGTGCTTCGGCAATTTGACTCAGAGTACGCTGACTCCCGAGGTTTCTGAATTCAGAGGTAAAATTTACTAAAATACAATGTGAATATTCACTTGTGTGATCCACAACCTGTAAGATAACCCTCAAAAGGCTGCAACATTCTGTTTGGTGGGAGATGGACTTGCAAAAATCGAATTTAAGGGAGTGTCAAGGGGACGAGCATTCAAATATTCACACCCAAGGACAGCACCCGCTTCATTCAACGACTCGGAGTGCATATTCGATCTTTTGCCTTCCCTTTCCGTATCTCAATTATTTAATGCACGCAATGATCGGCACTCAGCCAAGTACCGCTGGTACAACGCTGGTATAGAAAGCGTCAGAATATTGATGCAGATGGAATGAATAGAGACGTGTCGCAAGCGAGCTTATTTGCATCGAGTTGAAATGAACGTTGTTTACACGTACACAAATAGATGTTTGTAGAGTAGATAGGGAATTCGCCGTTCTATCTCGACTCGCAGTCGAGAAAGCGAATGAGATCACGAACATGATGTCACATGTCATCGGCACTCGGCAAACGTTCAAGTTGTCACATATTCGTCACAGCTTGTCACACCGTGTTTGGGTGTTTTTTTTGTGGAACATTGGTAGCCGTAGAATGCATTGTCAGCAATAACCATCGCTGCTTCAGAACAAGGCTGTCGCTCTTAGGCCCGTTGAGGTGCGTGGGATCGAAACCACGCTATCAGCCGGCATCGGGAAATGCTCGGGAAATGCGTACGCATTTGACCGCTTACGCGCCGCACTGGGCCTGCCACTGGCACGCTGGCTCTTAACGCCAGCCGTGTGAGCTCTCCCAGACAACATGCCGCGGCGATGGCAGTTCATCGATTATCCGGGCATACCCACTAGAACCCGACTGTATCAGTTATTTGAGAATCGTTGAATAGTACGCCGCTTTGCCATGTTCGTTTGACAAGTTTGCCGCTCATTGCTTTCTTTTTGTAGCGACTTTTGTTTATCAGTGCACAGTCAAATTTAAGTCGACCGTTTATTGTGTAGCCATCTATTCGTGATTTCTCCGGTCGTCGGTTGGTCTTTCCCATTAATCCTCATTAATCACTCTTTCATTTCTCACTTTATAGATGGTATGCCGATTTGAGGGTGAGCATCTGGCGTAGCCGGTGTTTTCCCTTGGGAGTGTGGGGCTGACAGACGCTTTCTTCGCAAACAAGATTACCTTCCAAATGCAGAAGAATCGCTAGTCACTGGCAGCAGTATGGTGAGTTAAGTCTTCTTTCTGTCCTAGTTTCATGTAGGTTCATAGCCAGCGGTTCGCATATATACAACATGCATGTCACAGCGTAGATGCATCGCAACAGATCGCAACGGCACAATGCAGAGGGTTTGATGCTTGTATTATTTCCAGAACTCGAGGGTAAACCGGTTATGTGCATATCCTGCAACATACACTTCGGCTTTCAAAAGAGTCGTTCTTTGTTGCGTGCACGGCATCGATTTCAGCCCAGTTTCTGTGGATCGTTCTGTTCCGGTTCAAGCTGGCATTTCGAATTCTCTGACACACGCAGGGTCACCGGTCCCGGTCGCCCGCTTTGTTCAAGTTTATCGTCCCATACGCATCCTTTGCTTGGTTTCCGCAGCTCATCTGATTCATCGCCCAATTCCGCCGACGCTACTGTCTCTTGCCTACTACTCCACTCGACTACTGTCGGCCCTGTATTGGTTTTGTCAATTTGTATAGTATGCATTCCTTGATGACGAGAGGCGTCCATGTCTTTCTTCTCCGGTCAAATACTTGAATCCATATTTACATTTCATCATTGTAGGGTTACACAAAACTCAAGAAGGTATGCTTGTATTCTCAAGAAGCGCATGCCAAATGTAAACCAGAGGCATCCGATCAAAATCAGAACTCCTAAGTATCTGTCTTATCGGACCGATGGGGCCGCAGTTAAGGAAATAGGACGGGTACAGACAGTATAGTACAAGTGAGTGAACGAGCGGCTAAACGTATAGCCTATTGAATTCCCGGGCAGTGGCATATCTTTAATAGAAGAGTTTCTACATGCTTCCTCCAACTTGACCTGTTTCTCCATGTCAGACCAACGCCACAGGTCTGCATTGGAAGAAATTGCAAACGAGAATGACACTCGACCACCATATGTGCTGACCCTCACAGAGATTAAACTGCTGGGTATCACTGGCGCTGGGCACTTCATCGATTGTATGTGTGAATTGCGAAGACAAACAGTATTGATTTTGTATACAGCCTACGACCTCTTCACCATTAATGTGGGCTTCAATTCTCAATGCTTCGGTTGCTTATTGACTCACAGCCAGTCGCAACAATGCTCCAATTTCGTCTCTACGGTGGAAAATCCCTCCCAGCTAATCTACAAGGTCTCCTCAAAGCCTCGGCCAATATCGGGAGCGTCATCGGCCAGTTTTCATTCGGATATGCTGCCGACGCACTTGGACGAAGAGCGGTTTATGGCAAAGAACTCATGCTCATCATCTTTGCTACGATTCTCTGCATGACTACGCCAACCGGTCAAATCAGTCCAAACAACAGTCTCATCTATCTCACCATGTTCCGTATCCTGCTTGGGGTAGGCGTCGGTGGTGATTATCCCATTGCAGCTAGTGTCACCACGGACCGAGCAAAAGTCAGGAAACGAGGAACTATGCTCGCGTACGTTATCTCGGCACAAGGTTGGGGCTCTGTTGTTGGAAGTCTCGTTACCATCATCGTTCTGGCTTGTTATAAGCATGCCATGGACGATGAAGGCAGAACAGGCAAAGTCGATGGAGGCAAGCTGTACTCATGGTTTTCCCAACCAATTTAACACTGAGCAGTATGGCGCATCATCGTGGGACTCTCTCTCATCCCGGCCTTTGGGACCCTGTACCAACGTCTCAATCTCGCCGAATCAACCCGCTATATCAAATTCGGAAGAACATCTGAAGACACCGATTTCATCGAAAGGACCCCTTCTCCTGCGAAAGATCAAGTCAACGAGAAAGACGCTTCGGCCGAGATAGCAGTCCAAGACAACGAACCCGAGGACGAATTCATCAAGTCCAAAGCCCATTTTAGCGAATTCATCACCTATCTTAAAGATTTCACCCATTTGAAAACGTTGATTGGGACTTGTGCTTGTTCGTTCTTAGTCGATATTGCTTTCTACGGGATCAACCTCAATCAGAATGTTGTTCTTCAGGAGATTGGGTTTGATGGGTCTTCTGGGACTGCCTGGGAGAAGTTGATGAAAATCGGGATTGGGAATATAATCATTGCGGTGTTGGGATTCTTAGGTGGGCTGACGTCCTAGAAGCAGACTCTGAAATACTCACAAGCTTGATAGGGTACTATGTTACCGTTCTGACAATCGAAAAGCTTGGCCGGAGGTGGATACAAATCCAAGGGTTCCTCTTGGCTGCACTGTTCCTGGCAATTCTGGCAGGTAAATTCAATTCAATGAGTAACGCTGCTTTTATTGTCAATTATGCGCTTCTTCAGGTAAACCTTCCCTTCTTCACCTCTCACACCCATACTCATGTTACATATTTAGTTCTTCTTCAACTTCGGCGCCAACATGACAACATATGTATGTTTCCCTTATTCTTCCCCCCATCTTATCTCGCTGACAACCTGTCAGATCAGTCCTGCTGAAGTCTTCCCAACCCGTTTTAGAGGCTTTGCACATGGAATCTCAGCCGCATGTGGGAAAACAGGAGCAATCATCTCGGCATTGGCTTTCAATGTGCTAAGTGAGAAGGCTGGAACACCTGTTGTTCTTTGGAGTGTGTTCCTTTTTCTCCCTCTCCCTCTTATGCTCCTGACTGATATGATTTAGTTTTCTTTGGATGCTGTATCCTTGGAGCTTTGTTTTCATTGCTTGTCCCTGAGACAAAGGGAAGAGATCCAGATGAGCTGTTTTTGGAGATGAAGAGGAAGAAGGGGGTATCACTATGATGGCCTGAGTTCAGGCCCAGGTGAAAAATCCCTATGTTTAGTTAGGTTGGAGCAGCAGTTGATTTAGCACATTCAAGGGTTCAATGATCTATGTAGGTATTTGACCTGTGAAGACATGGTTGAATTCACCATCATGATTGGTTAGCATGCAATGGACATGTGTTGTCAGCTAGGCAGAATATAATCAGTACCCAGTTTCAATAATTGAAAATGGACTTATTGGACTTATTAGTCTAACCAGTGTTAAAATGGCCAACCTTTGGTGGCAACCTGAGTCCCTTGGGACCCAGGCCATATCAAGCTGGCTCAGATTGATACCATCATTGCATGGCTAGAAAAAGCCTTTTTTGAGACCTGTCAAATTAACTCATGTAGACAGATTTAACTCTGCAATATTAGCTGGTGGCAGATAAGTGCCTGAGCCACTAAATGGTCAGGATCCTGATCAGACTTGGTAAATATTTGATGAAACCATTATTTTTGATTTGGCACTTAATAGGCACTTAACACTTGGTGAAACAACAAGCCTATAAATAGGACTTGTAATATACAAGTTGCAACAAGGTCAATCCTGATGCAGGCCATGTAGAATTCAGGATTATCCTACCTGTAGGAAAGTGAAAATCCTGCAAAATGTTGTCATCTTCACAACATGATACTATATAGCTGATATAACTATTCAAAATCCTAGTTCTTTGATGTCTAAAAGCCATTGTATGTAGCTTTTGAAACAATGTAAAACTTGACTTGTGACTCACTGAGAGTATCCCATGGTAATCCCTTATGAGGAAGAAGAGCCATAAGTATTCCTTAAGTAGCTATAATCCCTATTCAGGGAGTTGTTACAACCTTACCTAATGATTTAGCCATATTCCTCTAAGTCATGGATGCAAAAAATCAAAGAGATAGTCATGACATGGCCCTACTAAGC
>QLOY01001448.1:0-103040 GCA_003313965.1 Megacollybia marginata
TAAAACTTGCCATAGAGAGGGATGAAGAGTGAGTAGCTTGATTCCACTTACACTAGTAAGCATCGCAGCTCACGATTGACAAGATTTTCGATCCTTCTTGCAGATGTTGTAATAAGGGAAGGTGGTGGTGTCAATGGTCAATTTAATAATATGCTGTTGAGCTGGAAGGATGCGATCCAGGAGCTAGATGATTGACTTATGTTAGTGGCCACATCGAATTAAGGTTGATATAATACAATCAATTACTGGTCTATTACTATCTCTGAATCAACTAGTCTGTTTTATAGCGTGGAAGGCGAAAGCTGTATGATACTGTTGCAGTACTGCAGGTCTTTAGAAGATGCTAAGAGCCGAATGGGAACACACCATAAAGCAAACTAGGATAAATCAACATCATGAATTGCGGACAACGGATACATGAACCACTGAGTTTTGAGACCATATGATTGCGCATTCAAGTTCGAATGCACCAAGAGAGCCAATGGCTTGCTTCAAGCTCGAATGCACCAGGAGAGCCAATGGCTTGCTCTTTGTCGAGACGAGGAAGGTGAAAGGCGAATGCTGTATGACTGTACCACAGGATTTCAGAAGATGCTAAGGGAAGAATGTGGAACGCACCATGGTAATGATAAGGCGGACAACGGAATACATGGACCACTGTGGGTGTGATTGTGCATTCAAGCGCTCAACAATGTTGGTGTTCCGCATAGCCAACAATAAGTCGGAGCTGGAACACGCCAGGAGAACCGATGGCTTGCTCCTTGAGGTGAGGCGGGATTTGTAATGGTCGGTTGTTGTGTCGCATGGATCACGTGCCACCTAATTAACCCGCATCATCGCAACAACCTTGGTGTCTGAACCGCTGAACTTCAACCTGTGCTATAATTCCTGAACTGAAATCACACTACCGACACCTTCTGAATCGCCGTTAACCAGTTGCTACAGAGGAGACCGAGTCTATCATAATTTAAAGACTCGTGAAAATGCCAATGTACACTCATAAAGATTTGCTTCGTAACCCAAATCTGCTCCTGTCACTTGATGATGCTGCTCCAATATACAGAGATATAGGTCAGTGAGACGGGACTATGGCGGCATCAATGTCTGTAACAATCTAACTTCTGAAACGTTCACAGATTGTGCTCTTGTCGCTGCAGTAATAGATGATGGGTATAGTTGCATTACCTCAAAGTCTTGTTCATTCATACCCTCCCCACCAATTGGTGGGAACCGTGCTGTCACAGAGCGCAAGGACTTTTATTTTGGCCAAGATGACTATCTGGTCTGGCCACAGCCTTACCACCCCTCTATTCCACATCTTCCTTTTATTCATAGACGTGAAGTGGATCTAACTGATCTCAAACGAGACTTTTTGTGGCTACTCCCAGCACGGTCTGACTTTCATCTGCACGATCCTGAGAGCTACACCGGTCTTGGGAAGCTTTCTCTTTGCAGATTCAGGAAATTCGAAGTTTTCTGGAATGAACTCAACATTCGCATTCGCACCCAGATTCCTGACGATGTCCCAGAGCTCATGAGACATCTCATGGCTATGGTCGCCCCCCTCCTTGATCGATTGCAGTACCTTGCCATGGGGTATAATGCAATGTGTTGCACTGTACGTGCACTTCAGCGCAATGTTCTTGAAGTTGAAGCGTTCATTGACTACCTAGTCATTCAAAGGCGCACACAACAAGGTCTCGTGTCAGCAGCATCTCCTTTCACTGCCATTGCCACTATTGGAGCCTTTGTGCATTCCATCAATGATGTGACAATTTTGTTGCAAATGGGTGTTTGTCACTGGCTTATTCGCCCATACCAAAATGTTTTGGCTTTACGGGTGCAAGAAGTCATTCCTTTGCAATTACCCCATCACGTAGACCTTTCTGTCAAGCCCTCCTCACCATCCCATATCATATTTGTTGGCAGCGCTTCAGATCCTGCCATGTATCATGCCATCCGCAATTATGGGTATAATTGCATCCGCTTTCCCGACCCTTTTCACGCAAAGGCATTGCCGGAGCCATTGCGACGGTCTTCTGGGCCAACTCGGCCAGTTTCTGGCAGACAAAGAGCATTAACACCGAAACAGCGGGCTAAAAAGTTTGCTTCAGACCGCAAGTTTTAACCACTTTTATATTGTCATGCTTATTATATCCGACTTAGGCGCCCAGGATCGGTTTTCCAACATACCTTGAAGCAAGTTTGAAGATCCTGAATGCTCATTCTATCCCCCGGGAATCCCTGCGTGGCAGGAAGCTCTGTCAAATGTTGACACATCCTCGGACCGCTTTGTCTTTGAACAAGTGCCTTCAGACAGTGCATACATTGTTCCCAAACCAGCATTCATGGTCTCAACCAAAGTTGCAGAAAAGAGCATGGCTATGTTCCGTTCCTGGCTCAAATATCGCCCAATCCTCATCCTTCGTATCTCCTCCCACAGCTCACTTGCCCAACCAAAGCACGGGGTTGCTTGGAGCGCCCTCCTTACAGCAGAATATGCAGAACACACCGCCAAAGATAAATCACCTGGTGTGAGCGCAAAAGAGAGGCAGAGGCTCCGAGAAGAAATGCTCTCTTTTATGAGCAATAACATGGGTTCGAACGCAGAGGTGCAGTTGGCTGATACTGTTGATCTCAGTACTGCTGGATGCTCCTGGCACGGCATCCCATTTGATGAGTTGGGACAGCAACATTTTGAGCAAATTCTCTGGGAGCTAGCAGAGATCAATTTTCGTTTCGAGTTTCAGGCCTTGGACCGATGAGCACGAATCCATGCACCCCATGAACATCTTCCTGGCGCTGACATTGATCTGATGGCTTGTGTCCCGAATCGCTCTTTTGCAATTCCTGCCCTTGAAACTGCGAATCATGGAATTGCGAGCCTGTCGTCTCAAGAACAAGCACATTATCTCCTCACAGTGGCCCGGGTCATGAGCAAGTGGAGATGGGTTGATAAGAATGGTTGGATCGTCAAAGCTGACAAGCTTAGATGGTCCCTTGCGGAGATCGAAGGCTTGGAAAAGGAAATAGCATCGTTCTACACTCAAACATTTTACGATTGCTTTAGACGCGCTCCAGTTATCCCCTGATGCCTTTCGGAAAGTGCATGCAAAGCTTGCCCTTTGGTTGGAAGAGAACTTAATATTCCAGTAGCCCCACTCATCGACAATAATGCAACAATCACATTGAATACTAAATCTTGCCCTACATAGAAACATTCTTGTTGTACAGTTGTAGGTTAAATCTATATTGTGATTCCAATAGAAAATGGTCATTATGACGATTTTCACATTCACGTGAGTAATAACATTCTTGTTGGTCTCTCTAAGCTGCCCCCTGCGGTATTCAGGCCAGCCCACAGTACGACCCATTGACATTGCGGCGACTGTTGTATAACCCACTTATTAACTGACCTACTCTACTCCGATTAACCATTGTTTCGATGTACTGGAATTTGCATTCAGAAGCAAGTAAGTTCTGCCTTTCGTCTTCTCATGTTCAATTTAGTCATTTATCATCAGGTACTGGGTTGCAAGGCACTTCATTTGCTAACTCCTGAGTCTGGATTGCCACTGCAGACATGCAAGGCTGGCGAACAAGTAGGTCTGCTGAATACATCGTACTAACAAGCATCTCAATGTACACAGACATGGAAGACAGGCACGAAGCTATCTTTGACTGGTCTAGTTCAAATGGAAAGCAAATGATTGATGCTTATCTGGCTTTGTTCGATGGACATTCAGGTATTTACCTTACCACTCCTGCGGCTTAGCGCTTATCTTTCATGTCCCTCAGGTTACAAGGCAGCCTACTATGCAGTTAACGAATTTTCCAAGATCTTGCAAAGCCAAGAGGCATATAGCAGACAAGAATATCCTGTAGCATTGAAAGAAGCCCTTGCTCAGGTTGACAAAGAAATCTGTTCCGGTAAGTGGTTCCTTCATTTTCGATCTGCATTCATCTACTCTGGCTCTACTGCTCTTGTTGTGCTAGTGGTCGACAACTCTTTCCATATTGTATGTGCTTTGTTCAATATCTAGGGTGGGCTAAGAGATCAGGCACATGTCAGCGATTCACGGGCTGTTATCTGCACAGCTGGTTATGCCAAGGATCTCACTAAAGCTCATACTACAAGCCTACCAGGTGTGGTGGTTTCTTTACAGCACTTTAACCATCTGAATTCTCTACCCTAGAAGAACACAAACATATTCTGAAAGCGGGAGGGTTTGTGCGTGATGGCCGTGTGTGCGGTATGAGTTTTCTTCTGCACTGTATGGCCCTTAAATGGTTCTTTCTAGGCAGTTTAGCTATGACTCGGAGCTTGGGCGATTCTAAATTCAAGAAGAAGAATTTGCCTCCTGAGGAGCAAATGATCACTGCTCTTCCAGATCTTATTACTCAACAAGTGCAGTGTGATGACGAGTTTCTTGTTCTCACGACAGATGGTAATATATGCATCTGCTCTTCTCAACTGACTGTTCTCAGGGATATGGGACTGTTTCAGCTCGCAAGAAGTCGTTGATATCATCCGATATCAAGTTGTGTCAGGTGCTACAATTACTCAGGCTTGTGCGTTTCTATGTGAAACCTGTCTTGCCCCACCAATGGCCGATGCACCCGGCACTGACAATATGACCCTAATAGTTGTTGCCTTTTTGCATGGTAGGACTGAGAAAGAGTGGATGGATTGGATTCAAGCACGTGTCAATTCAAAAATGGGACAGGCTACACCATCAACTATCTCTCAAATCTATGGTCGTCACAAGCCAGTAGAGCATCCTGCAAATGTCGTCACTGATTTCGATTTTACTCTTCCCCTATTGTCGAGCCACCCCATAGACTTTCCAATCATTGGTAATTATGATATGTAGGTAGCTGCAGCTTATAAATGCTTTAAATCAGAGCGTGGGAATCAAATAATCGTTTCCTTTATACTTTTCCTTTACCGACAGAGACAATGAGGTGAGGACAAGATGATCATCAGGATGCTTGTTGATTCAACTCATAGGGACAATTCTGACATCCTGGCTCTTACAGAAGGTAACCCACTCAGAAATCCTGAAAAACTTCTGCCTAAGGAAGATTGGGACTGTTTCTGCTGGATCAGTTACCTCCTAACCATTTTGGCCCAGCTCCAACCCCAAAGATTCGTGAACGTAAAATGGCGAAAATACATGTACAGTGATCAAGATGCTTTACAGCAGCATGGGCATGTTGTTGTTGATAGGGACAAGGTCAGGTTCGCTCGAGCAATTGCTACACTCTGCATTTCGAATGTGGAAATAGTGGCAGTCGGTCAAGTCAATAAAATCGAGACAACAGAACGTATCGCTGCGAATTCAATGAGATGCTTCATTACTGCCAACGGCTGCCACAATCACCAGTAAGCCTGTTTCATCTGTTCGATATCTAACTAATTGACATATTAAGAGAAACAATTCAACAAAATGCCCAGATTATGGAACGGGTTAAACAAATTGAAGACTCCATCGACTTAATATGTCAGAAATCCGAGGACGTAAGGCTCAGCATACACAGGGATTCCACAAAATACACTATCCGAAAAGTGTTGAGACGATGCCGCGTTGGCATCAAATGGAAACTTACACAAATGCTCGCGTCGACTAAAGCCGAGCATTTTGCTTCCATACCAGAACAGCGTATACAGAATCCAGACCTAAAGTCAGAATGTGAATGGGTTTCCACGTGCGTTACGGGTTTGCAGCGTTACAGGGATCGCTTTACTGGGCTGTTTCAATGCTTGGATAGCCTGCACCAATTCAAACCATCAAAAGGAGTGGTGACACTTTACCGTGGTGATCAAAGAGAAGTGGTCTGCCGAATGCTTTGGCATCTTGTTTCTGCCTACTATTTCCTTGTCGAGTCCTATGCCAGATCTTGTTACGACCAGTCCCAGCTTCCACCGTTTGAGATTAACAAGAACCAGAAACCATTCGAATACTCTGTGCAGTCGAGTGTTGTGACGACGGTCCTCTCGGGTGATATGATTCTAAAAGACCTAACTAAGACTGCAATAATCGTAACAGCATTCATATCCCTCCTGATGTATCAAAACATCATGGATGACCTCGGTTATATCCACAGCCATGGAGAGAGTCTGACAGCTCCAAGCCAGACGGCTGGCCCCATCACCAATACCGTCGAGGAGCAGGAGGCCGAAGCAGAACTTGATAACACCGTTGAGGAGAAGCAGAATTTGATGATAATGTACCTACTGACCGTGCAACCAGGAAGCTCGTTCGGCAGTTTGCGGGTTGGTTGCAGTTGTCAGTCACCCACATCCTTGCTGGGGACATCCTCTACACATATACAATTCAGAAAGAACCCGATGTGACATTTAGAGTCATACCTGCTGAAACATATTCAGAGACAGCGGGTCCAATACCAAACAAAAAGATTGGTGTCGACGCACATGCAGAACAGCGACTATGTTCTTTTCAGAAGGGCGGATTTGAGCCTCGTGGTGTCGTTCATTGTGAGATGACACTGTTAAGGAAACTTTTTGATGTTGTGGTATGTAAGTTTTATTGTGAAGACTCGTTTCATTCATGTCTTCAGGGAGCTCGGAACTCGGATTCTCGCAAGCCCACTGAATTCATAATTGCAGTAAGCAAACCTTGCTGCCCCATTTGTCACCGAGTCCTCCACATCGTCGGAAAGTTATATGAATGCATATTTTCCATACACTCCTTCCACAATGAAGTCTCCACAGTGATCATCCCCACTTGCTTTGACAAAGCAACAGGGCAGGAGCTTATTAAATGCTTTCAGCCCTATCTTACTGCTGCAATCGACTTGATCAGAGAGTGTTGTCAAATACATCAATCCAGTAATTCTGCCTCATCTATCAGATCAGACACCAGCGTTCAATCTTTGGTGGTTGTGGATAGTATAGGAGCTCTGGCCAAGACTGCGGTGGCGACAGACTCGGAGGACTCGGAGGACTCTGAATCGGAGAAGAAGCACTGAGTCTTCGAACATGACGGATTTGAACAAATGTATGTTGAATTTTGATATGCATCCTCTATATTTTTGTATCTATCTATATATGCAAGTTTTGCTTCATTTGAATTACTACCAAGAGCTATCCATCAGGGTCTCTTGCAGTATTCAGCCTGAATACTGATTCTATCAACACTTGGTATAGCACAATCCCTTTGAAGCAAACTCACCACGACGCATTCACTTCAAGGCTCAAAAATGCGACACAATGAGGAGGACATCATCCAGCGGGATTTGAAGATGCAAAGGAATCAGGGGCAAAATGGAAGCTGATTTTTTGGGCCAAGGTGTGTCTGTGTATATTATGATTTCTGACGGTTTCTGTTTGATTTGCAGTTCACTTTGTATCAAAGTAAGCCGGGGGTATTATTATCGCACTTGCATTCACTCCCGCCTGTTCCATTCGCCAACATCATTGAATTCAGTCCTGTAGCAACAGACCAACATTGTTGTCCATTGCAGTGGTTCCACACTTTGGCTGGGGTCTTCCTCACTCTCTTGGCAGAGAATCCCAGCCGCATTGGCTGTGTTTCATCAATGCCGCATCCAATCATGCAATGGATGAAAGTAGTGCATATTTATTGGTATGGCCATTCACCTGCCTTAGGTTTTCCTCAGAAACAACACCTACGAGCTCTAGCGCAGAGCATACCGCCATCGACCCATTCCCTTGCTACTGTTCCTGCCACCATCATCGACGACATCAGTAATGGATTTGCCAACAGGCAAACCAACGTAGTATTTCTGCAATAGAAGACCTCTACGAATGGGTACATCAAGTCGTAAGTTTGCTTTGGTCTTGTTAGGAAACGGTGAACTTCTGGCTTGAATCTGTTTAAATGTTTAATGTCTTCAGATCCTCACAATGCTCTTATACAAGAACAACCATATAGCACGATCTACACATCCTACGCTCACGGTTGCGCAAAGTTAATTGATGACAACAACCATGGCTTCATTTCATTTCAATTGCTGTGAAGGTCAAGGAAATTTTAGTTCATCTGTGTCGCTGATAATGGCTAAAAGGTTGGTTACTTATATACAACAGGTTAGTCTAGTGGTTAGTATGGCAGGTAAGTCTTTATATTATCTAATTAATATTCTCTAATGCATTTCAGTTCGAATCCCGTTGGTGTACAATTTAAAGGACTGCCTAACTTGAGGCCTAAAGGGCCTAGCTTGTACAATTCAAAGGACCGCCGACCACCTAGCCTCTGTACAAACAAACCCTATAAATAGGGTTGATTCTATTTTGGACCTATGGACCTATTAAACTGCTTACACGACCTTGTAAACAACCCTCATCCTTATATGACCTTAGCACTCAACCCCAATCCTTATACGACCTTAGCACTCAACCACATCCTTATATGACCTTACTATTCGACCCAAAGCTTATGTAATACTGTAATGTCATATTGACTATATAAGCCTGTACATATAATAGGAAGCTTATCAAATGTTCTCTTCATCATAAGTCTTTATTGGCCTAGACCTGCCTTACGGCTTTATAAGCTCTTATATACCCTTATTACGAGATTCGCAAATTTCTGACAGACTCTTTGATAGCTAGGTTGGTAGAGGTGGTTCCAGCTGCTCTGATGTGAATTCTGTCTAGTTTCAAATAACTCCTGTAGTCCAGACAGAATATTCTATCCCCTTCTTCAAGATGAGCCTCTGGATCATATGTGGTATAGTCATCATCATCCTCAATGCCTGCTAATGGAGGGGTATAATCACAGATCTTTGGACATCTATCAAATATGATGGTGCCATCTTTCCAATCAATAGATGGGTTATGTAGCTTCAACCATTCATATCCAATAAATATCTTGCTTTTTCCCAAGTCTGTGACTGCCAGTATAAGTTTTTCTACATGATCTTTGATTCTGACTATTAGTTCCACATATTCACTGATAGGTCCTCCAGAATTGTGGCTGCCATCTGCATTATAAACTGGAATAGGAGTGCTAAGCTTCTTGGTATTAATCCCTTTTGCTTTTACAAAGCCAGCATCAATGGCAGATCCAGTACAGCCACTGTCCACTAATGCTTTTACAGAGGTGGTCTGATTTGTGTCCAAGGTAGTTATGGTGAGATCAATATCTAGTTGATGTCCTTGGCTTCCTCTGATATATCTTTTTGGCATAGTGTATTCATCTAGGATACCAATAGCCTCCATTTCTGGAAGGTGGATCAACTTCTTGATATTCTGGTAAGAGGCTTCTATCTGTCTTTTAGGATGAACCCAGCATCTGAGTAAGGCAATGGAGACTTCCTCCTTTTTTTCTTCCTTCAATCTCTTTAAAATCCACCCAGCTGTCCACACACACACTTGTTTAGGCTTGGTATCTAATAAAGAGGCTTTGCTTTTACTATTGGCATTCTTTGAAGAGGTAGTACTGGCAGGAAGTTTATGGGAACTAATATCTGAATTGCTAAATGGAGTATGTTCTACAGTTGAATTTTTTATGGCTGGAAAGTGTGTGTGGACTCCCAGCCCCTCTAAAAATCCTGTTTCTCTCCATGCAAGTCACTCCATTTCTTGACTAGAGCAGCCAACTGCTCCTGTGTCATTTCAGCCATATCAATCTGCCTAACTTGAGCAGGCTTCTTAGAGGGACAAGATTTGCTAATGTGCCCCTTTTGTCTACATGTAAAGCACAGCCCCTGTCTTTTGGCAGCATCAATATCCATGGCTTCTCCACTACCTCCAAAGGTAATACCAGTAGAATCTCTGGTCTAAGGAGCTTTAGAGGTTTGAGAAGAAGGTTTAAAAGTTGTTCTTTCTTGAGGCCCCAAGTGTGTTTTCCTGGCCTCCCATCTAAGTCTCTGTTCATCTAGCTTTCTGGCTTCTTTCTTCCATTCTGATAGAGTTTCTGGCATCTGCTGTAGCTCATAAACTCTTTTCTGTAGTGCCATAGTCAGACCTTCTTCAAATATTTCTCTTAAGACTATGTCATCATACCCAGTCTTCTTCTCATACTTCTCAAAAGAAGTAATATAATCAGCAACACTCTGTTTCCCCTGTTTCAGACCTTTTAGAAGTCTCTTTGCAGTTTCTTCAGACAAGGGGTCACTGAACTCCTTCTTAAAGGAGCTGACAAACTTTTTCCATGTGGGGAATATGGTAGTGAGGGGTTTTTCTCCTTCTAACAGGTTATCAACCCAAGTCTTGGCTTTCTCTTCCTTCATATAAAAGACAGCAAAGTGAACTTTACTGGCATCTGTGGTAAATTCTGCAGCCCTTCCCTCAATATAGAGGTTTACTGAATTGAGGAAGGACTGTGATCTTTCAGCAGTACCATCATAAGGGTCAGGAGGGGAGATGCTTGAGAGCTTCCTTGGGATTGCAACCCCTGAGAGCAGGGATTGAAGAGATAACAGAAGATCTCCCTGCTGCTTTAGGGTTTGTTGCTGGTTTTTAAACATGTGGAAGAGTTCTAGATTCTGAGATTTCAAGACATCAATCTCTGATTGAGTTTGAGGAGGATTGTTAGGGTCTCCAGTCATAGAGGTAGGATCTGCAGACATGGGATCAACAGGTGAGGGAGGGAGTGGTGGAGGTTCAGAGTGTGACATGGAAGTGAAATAGGGGGTGAAATTGGGTAAGGGTTGTCCAGACAAGGTACCTATCTGAGGCTTTATCCAAGTCTGTTATGGCACCAGAGGTCTCAATCCCTCTCAGTTGAAAAGCTCTTCTGCTAGTACAAAAGCTATTACTAAGGTTATTCAACTGCTGCTGCTAATCTTATTCTGGGTACCCTAGTTGTAGTTATCCCCTGAGTCACCAGAGTGACTACTGGTTTATTCCCAGGTGGAAGTAAGAGAGGCCCACTGAAGAGCACACTCCCAACTATGAGGTGTCCAAAGACTTGCCCAGAAAAGATACTACTGCCCTAGCCTAATTACAATCAGGGGCAAGGGTGCACAGGCCTTGTAAAGTACCCCTTCAGAGTGAGAAACTAAGGAGGTTAGTGGGGTTTAGTCCAGAGACAAAGTCTGGTACTGAGGGAGAGGTGAGAGTAGAGGAAAATAAGAGAAGTTGAGTCACAGGGTAGATGAGAAAAGTCTTGAGCTAATGTCAGCAACCAACTAGATCAGTATCTAGGTTGTGACTCAACTCAGGGGATTGTCTTAAGATGCTAGTAGGGGGATAAGACCAGCTCAAGACTGGGGATGTATTCCAGCAAAGTATCTACTTATATACAGAAGTCAAAGTAACCTATGACATCATGTATCAGTCAGCATAACTAAGTGATCAGTCAGCATAACTAAGCAATCAGTCAGCATGAGTAAGACAAAGTAACTAATGACATCATGTATCAGTCAGCATGACCAAGTCATTAGTCAGCATCAGTCAGCAATCAGTCAGCATGAGTAAGACATTATGCTGAGTGGTAATCTATCTACTAACAAGGCAATGGTCTAGGCCCAACTGGTCATGTGACTAGGAAATTCATGATATAAGCAGAGCCTACTACAGAGAAAATAAGAGGCAGTGAATGGAGAAGTAAAAGCTTACCAAAACCATGACAAGGAAGAGACTGTTCAAGAAATGAATGATACAAACAAAGAATAAGGGCAAGTTCTAGGCCTAGGTCTAACGCTAAGTTAGGTGATGCTTATTGCATATAAGACTTACCTTGCCATTAGATGTCCACGTGGTTGTGAGCTAAGAGGTACAAGTCCAAAGTCGTACCATTTAAATCCAACATGCACATGACTTCCAACTAAGGAAGATGCACTGGTGACTTCCCTTTTGAGCGGCCTTGCCCTTCTACCTCCACCAACCACCTAACATCAGACAATTCCGATGTTTGGACCATATCTCTTGCCTCAGAGGGTGAATTTGGGAAGGTTGAGTATAGAAGACTTACCTTGCCATTAGACATCTACATCCTGCATTGTGGTTGTGAGCTAAGAGATACAAGTCCAAAGTCGTACCATTTAAATCCAACATGCATGTTGAAAGGGAACCTGACCATGCGATGACGGAAAAGGCGAGCCGACTACACTACAGAGGAAACGAGACTACCTAAGCGAAGGAGGTGAGGTAACTAAACCACAACCCACAACCCAACACTCAAAGTAGTTACTTCTCCTAAGTAACGCCCTGACGCTTCTTCTAAGTAACAGAGATGTTTTATCCCCTTGTAAGTACGTTGTAAGGCGACGAGCAAAATGAGAGCTTTATCAGGCCACTCAAAGACTCAGTGAAACTTATAATACCAAAACTAAAGAATACAGCGAATAGCTAAGGGTTTAAATACTGAGTGGTTATCTTCGGGGTGTAAGGAATAAGGTTGGAGGGGAAAGATACGAAGGGAAAAAGATAAGCTATCTCTGCCTCATGTCTGTGATAAGCTATCAGAAGCGGGATAGCGGATAAGGGAAATGAAAGATAGGGTGATATGAATATGAAATGAATAGGGTTCTGATAAGGCATGTGGTTGGGTGTCTGATAAGGTAGGCGCTTAAAGGGTGGAAATCGTAACATTACCCCCCCTTTAAGATCATGGTCCCCATGATGGTGTTGTGAATTCGAACATTGGTTTAAAGGAATCGAGGATGGTTCGGTTAGAGGTAATAATGATTCCTCGATTGAAAGACGTAGGTTTAGGTTTGTGAGGGTGTGATTTGTGGAAGTTTTCCACTTCTTCTTCAGCATGGCGTACATTTCCGTGAGGTTCCCAGGAGTTTTCGGCATCGGAAAAGCCTTTCCATTTGACCAAGTATTCGATATAGCGACCCTTTTTGCGGCTGTCTATGACGGCTTCGACTTCAAATTCCTCTTCTCCTTCGACTAAATCTGGTGGTGGTGGTGGTTCGTTGGGTTGGATGTCGAAGGAGGGTTTGATGAAAGGTTTGAGTAATTTTTCATTGAAGACGTCATGTTTCCTTCGCCAAGTGGGGTTTTGTGGTAGTTTGAGTCTATATGCTGCTTGTCCCACTTTTTCTGTGATTGCGAAGGGTCCGTGTCGTAAATGATCCAATTTTTTGGCAGGTCGCTGGGTTTTGATTCCAGCCAGACTAGGTCTCCGGGTTTATAATCTCACGACGCAGAGCAGTGTTTGTCGAACTGTTGTTTCATAGCTTCTTTTGCTAAAGCTAGGGCAGCTTCCGCTTCTTGTCGTGCGTTAAAGAGTCTCTTAACCCACTCGGTGGCCGAAGGTACTTGGTCTCTCTGTAGTTCTGTTCCGGTGTAAGGGTGATAACCGTGATCGGTGAAGAAGGGTGATTGTTTTGTCATGGAATGAACTCGATTGTTGTAACTGAATTCCATGATGGCACACCATTCGCTCCAATTGTCTTGCAGATAGTTGATGAACAAGCGAAGATATGCTTCTACTTCCTGGTTTGCCCTTTCTGTTTGGCTGTCTGTTTCTGGGTGGTAACCTGTGGATAAATGCCGTTTGATGCCGAGTTGTTTGCATATTTGGTCCCATGCTTTAGCTACTGTCTGGGGTCCTCGATCTGAGATTAGGATTTCTGGAAGACCGTGATATCGGATTACTCTATCTCGTACGAGATTGGCAAATCCTTCTGCGCTGAGTTCTATGTGTGTGGGTTCCACGTGTATGCGGTGGCTGTAGGTGTCGGTGAATACTTCAATTGCATTGAAGCCGTTGGATTCGGGGAGAGGTCCGATCATGTCTGCTGTGACCTTTCGCCATGGTTGTTTGGGGATGTCGTGTGGGTTAAGAGGGGCATGTAGAGGTTGTCAATCAATTTTATCTTCTTGACACTTGATGTGTCCGTCTGTGTATCGGCGAATCATTTTTTGCATTTGTGGCCACCAATAGTTTCGCTGGATGAGCTCTTGGGTTTTGTACCGCCCAGGGTGTCCAGCCAATGGGTTGTCGTGATGGTCTCGAACGATTCACTCACGGAGTTTATGATTTTTGGGCATGTATATGCGGTTGTCGTAAAAGATTAGTCTGTCCGATTCCTTCCACTTTTTGTCTTTTCCTTCTAGAGCTTGTTTTGCTGAAGGATCCAGTTTTCGTAATGGATCCTTTAGCTCTGGTAGGTATTCTGGTGGATCGTGAAGTATGACCGCTTCTAGCGTTCTGAAGATCAGCGGTGTCAGCATGACAACGTCCTCATTGTCTTTGTGTCCCATGTCGTGGTCTGGTCTTCTGGATAATAGGTCTGCCCGTTGGTTCTGTTTGCCCGGTTTGTGGTGTAGAGTATAGTCATAGTCTGCTAGTTCCGTGACCCAGCGGGCTTGTCGTCAATTTAGTTTCTGAGGTTGTCGGAAATATTGTAAATTCTGGTGGTCTGTCCAGATTTCGAAGGTTTGTCTGGCTCCCAGTACTAGGTGTCTCCACTCGGCCAGCGCTTCCATAATCGCGAGCATCTCCTTGTCGTAGATCTCATAATTTCGTTGTGTGGGTGAAAGCGCTTTGGAGTAGAAGGCTACTGGGTGCCATTTATCTTCTATTTTTTGAGAAATTACTGCACCGATCGCTCCTTCTGATGCATCTGCTTCTATTCTAAATTGTCCTTCGTCCTCAGGTATGCGAAGGCAGGGGGCTGTCGTGATGGTTTCTTTGAGTGTGTCGAAGGCTGTCTGTTGTTCTGATTCCCATTTCCACGTATCGTTTCCGGTCAGTTGTGTCATGGGTTTTGCAATTTTGCTGTAGTCTTTAATGAATCTCCTGTAGAAATTGCAGAAACCTAGGAACTGTTGTAGTTCCTTTTTATTGTTGGGAACTGGCCATTTTCGAATGCCGTTGACTTTGATTGGGTCCATCTCGACCCTGCCTTCTGAGACGATTAGTCCCAAGAACTCTATTTGTTGTTTTTCGAATTCGCATTTTTCTGGTTTTAAATATAGTTTGTTGGCGCTTAGGATGGATAGGACTTGACGAACGAGCTTGCGGTGTTCGTCTAGGTTGTTGGTGAAGATGAGTATGTCGTCGATGTATACGAGGACCTTTCCCGTATTGATCAGGTCTCGTAACAGTTCATTCATCATTGTTTGGAATGTGGCGGGTGAATTTGTGAGTCCGAAGAACATTACTAGGGGTTCGAATAGTCCTCGGTTGGTTAGGAAGGCTGCCTTCCATTCGTCTCCTTCTTTGATTCGTACATTGTTGTATCCCCACCTTACGTCGAGCTTGGTGAAATACTTGGCGCCTTTCAGTTTGTTCACCAGCTCTTGGATGAGGGGGAGAGGATATCGGTTTTTGATAGTCATGTCATTGAGTTTGTGATAATCTTGTACTGGCCTCAGTCTTCCATCTTTTTTCTTGATGAAGAAGAAGGGTGAAGCCATGGGAGATTTAGAAGGTTGGATGCATCCTGTCTTTAGATGTTCTTCAAGAAATGTGTCGAGTTCTTTTTGTTCATCCAGGTTCAGAGGGTATACTTTGCATCCCGTTGGTTCTGATCCTGGTTTTAACTCTATAGCATGGTCCCAAGGTCGGTTTGGTGGAAGGGTGTCGAACTCGGTTTTCTCGAAGACTTCTTCGAACCCTTTATATTGTTCTGGGACAGGATCTGCCTTTTTGTTTTTCTCAAACTCTTCTGCTAGTGCATTGGCGATGGATTGATGAGCTCGCATGAAGGCTTTGTTCCTTCTAACGTTGCGAGGTGGTTTTGGGTATTCCATCCAGACCCCATCTCCTTCTTCTACGTTCTCTGGTTCTGGTTCCGTATACCCACAGGCTGTGGGACATCTGGTGAAGTGTAATGATCCGGTGGTCCAGTCTACTTCCGGGTTATGGAAGTTTAACCACTCGTGTCCTAGGAACACATCCGATCGTCCTAAGTTGGTGACTGCGAACTTTTGGATTTCGGAGTGTCCTTCTATGATCATTTTTATCTCGGCGTAGTGTGTGATTTTTCCATTGTTGTTTTCCGTTCCATCTGTGTTGTATGCAGAGATCAGATGTTCCCATTTGTGTAGGGACAACTTCTTTTCTTCTGCAAATCGTTGACTGATGCAGCTGCCGGTACAACCACTATCAAGAAGCGCTTGTGTTTGGTATCTGGTTCCCTTTTCTAGATCTTGGAGTTCTATCTGGACGTTTAGCTCCCGATCTGTCTTCGTGGTTCTGAAGATAAATTGTTTTGGCTCGTGGAGATCTTCTAGCCAGTCTAAAGCTTCGTTTGTGGGAATATTTAGCAGTTGTTTAACGAGATGTTCGTTTACTTCTCGTTGTTTTTGGTTGTGTACCCACTGCTTTAGTGTTCCTATTCCTGCTTCGGCGGCTAGATCTCGTAGTCTTGATAGAACCCATAATGATGAGAAGGGTTTGGGCTTTTTTTGTTCTGACCGTGGTTGTTCCTGGAAGTGACCCGAAGAAGTAGATTCTTCATCTTCGACTTCTTCGATCGTTGTCTTCCTTTTGGTTCCTGTTTCTGTTTTGACGCTGGATTCTTTTGCACGTGAAAAAGATGTATTTCTATTGTACAATGCCTCGGGGCATGTTTGACAAGAAATGTGTGCATAAGAGTCCTGACCGAGGGATGACGAAGTTGCGTCTACTTTGCTCCCATCTGAAAACCCGCAGCTTGTCTCAGCTGTTCTCTTTCTTCGTCTGTGATGTGTGTGAAGTCGATAAAGTCCAATGTGCGTGTAGTTTTGGAGGTGGTTTGTTTTGACAGTACCGACCCGGGTGTTTGCTATGACAATCTGGGCATTCTCCTCTGCAGTCTCGGGAGAGGTGACGTCCCATTTTTTTGCAGTGTCGGCATTCAAGCAGTCGTTTTGTTCGTCCTGCTTCAAGATCCATTGGCTGACCTTGTCCTCCGTAGGTGCGTGCTGAGGTGTTATCTGTGGAGTTTGTATTGGGTCGTTGTGGGGGTGTATACGTGTTTCGTCGGGGTGGGATTGGTGCTCCAGTGTGAAAAGCGTTTGATCTCGACTTTTCTTCTTCGAGCGCCATTTCGATGTTATACAGTTTCTGCTTCATTTCGGCGTATTTGGTGGGAATCGGTATTCCTCCTCTGTATAATTCTGTGCGTATTTCCTGTCATACTTGGCTTTTAAGGAGATCGATGAGGACAGCGTCTAACTGTCGATATCCTGCAGTGGCGGCTTTTAGTTCGAATTTGGTGAAGTATTCGGTCAGGGTGTCTTTTCCTTGTCTGAGGTTTCGAAGTTCGTTAGCGGCATTGACTTTTAAGTTTGGATCTTCAAAGGCTTCTTTGAGATCTGTAATAAACTTTTTAAAGTCATTTGCCACGAGAGTGCCGTTGTAGGAATGTGATTCCTTCCAGTTTCGGAGCCAATCTGATGCGACGCATGGCGATCCATCTTCCGTGCCGAGATATGATATGACGAACCATATCTTTCTTTCATCGTCTTTGAATTCATCCACATAGGCCATGAGGTAAGTGTCGACTGCTAAGATGAATCCTTCCCAGTTCTTTTTGTCGCCTGTAAACCTGGGTGGTCTAGCGATTTTGATTTTAGAACTGGTCGTCATTGTTGCTGTGGGTGTGGGTGTTGTCTGTTCGATTGGTTTGTCTTTTGGGGTGCCGTCTGGCATTATGATGACAGTGTTGCCTCCGGTTGCTGGTTCTGCTAATATGGTGCCCATTAGTCCTGTGGTTGACTCAAATATTTGTACTATTTCTCCGACCAGAGAGTATTCTTTTCTATCTCGGTGGATTTCGTACTTGGCTTCTTTGAGTGATTTTCCAAGGACACGGACGTAGTAATCGCTTTCCATTCTTCATGATGCGTAGTATCCTAATTGTCGTATGATGCGTGAGTCGACATGATTTTTGCTGTCTGGGTAGTAGTATGGTGGCTCTATAGTGTATACCATTTTCTCTGGGGCTTTTCCCGATGTCGACGGTGCGGCTGTGTCCATATCTGTCATGTCTGGAAGTGAACTTGACGTAGAGATGATTTAGTTGGTGTCAGAGTTCAGTGTTGAGGAGTCGATATGTAGGGTTCTGAAGATTCTTCTTTGATTGTGGGTAACTCCCGAGTCCGGACTCGAGGGGTTTCTGGTTCTGGTGATTCGGGTGGAGTGGAGAAGGTTTCTTCGAAGGGTACTGGGATATCTTCAGGATCTTCTGTCCAAGTGTCAAGGAATTGATATTCCTCTACTGCTTCTTCGAGAAAATCTGTTGTAATGATGATGTCTCTTGGTTTGAATGTTTTTCTGTCTGAGTCGTATTTGATTTCTGGGATATACCCAATGTATACGTTGCGATAGATGTGGTACGATCCGTCGACTTGTACGTGGGTTACAAAGTGGTTGGGTCCGTATATGTGATTAATGTATCTGGTTAAGTCAAGCGGTGCTGAGACTATTACTCGGTCTCGCGTTATTCTGACAGGTGTGGATGTGCTGGGTATAGACGTGGCGGGCGTCGTGTTCTTTGATGAAATCGTAGAGAGCCCTGAGGGTCTCTTCAACGGTGATGGGGTCAGTTTGTTCGACTAGCTCTTGTTCTTGGATTTCGTCGAAGAAATCTCTTTCGTCGTTGGTTAGGACGTCTAGTGTCCACAATAGGTCTGCTGAGTGAATGTAGTGTGATTCCTTTTCAAGGGCTGCTCTGAGGATACCCCAAATTTTCAAATAATCTTTATTTGGTGCGCTAAATCGTCGGCAAGTGGTTATAAACCAATCTTCCAACCGTGCTTGTTTTGCTACCCTCGTTTGAATCTGGGAGAACGCCGGGGCGTTTCCTCGTCTGACTGTCATTTGCGTTTGTTGTGCCGTGCTGGCGTCTTCATAGGGCTGATGTGATTGAGTGTTTCTAACTCCGCTGTGAGGAGTTTGCCTTCTTCTGACTGATATGGTTCTGACCACGCTGCGGTGTCGAACCCAAAGCTTATGTCCGTATTGATTCCTTTGTCTGTGCTGTTGTTGTCTGTGCTGGTCCCGGTATCTTCGTAAAGATGCCCCCACCTTCCTCAGTTGATGTCGTCGAATCGTTTCTTAAGACTTATGAAAGTCGCTAGAGGAATGTGAGCGGTGTAGTCTATCGGGTTAGTGTTGGTGCTGCTGTCTTTGTATTCTTTGACTTCTGGTTCAGTCTCAGTGGCTACGCTTTCGTGCGTCCTTCTTCGACTAACCCAGTCCTGTGTGAAGAGGTGAGTGTAGTAGATTTTGCTAATGATTCCGGGTTTGTAGTCAAATGGAGCTGAGAATCTTTCGATTACTTCGTTGACTCGGTTGTAGATTGCTAGATATGGTGTAAAGTTGGCGGTGACTTGACTGTGATGATAGTTTCGAAGTATTTGATTGTTTCGGATCTTTTGTTGCCTCTCGATTTCTGTGTCGTACGGCACTGAAGGCGATTAGCAATTCAAGGTTGGTTTTCTCGTTTGCTTACTACTGTCTGTCTTATTGGGGACTTCCCGCTAGCCAACGGTACTACCAAGTAAGACAAGAGGAGTTTTTTACAGACGAGTTGCTCCGATACGGCATTGTTGTTGAACGCGTAGGCGTCGGTTGATGCGACGGCGTCGACGAAGTCGATGGCAAGTGATGTCGAAGGCGAGGTTGCAGATGGCGATGCACCAGGTGAGAAGTAAGATGTAGGCGAAGTTGTCGACCGAGATGAGTGAGGTGAAAGAGATTAGTTTTGGTATTTTGTAAGGCGACGAGCAAAATGAGAGCTTTATCAGGCCACTCAAAGACTCGGTGAAACTTATAATACCAAAACTAAAGAATACAGTGAATAGCTAAGGGTTTAAATACTGAGTGGTTATCTTCGGGGTGTAAGGAATAAGGTTGGAGGGGAAAGATACGAAGGGAAAAAGATAAGCTATCTCTGCCTCATGTCTGTGATAAGCTATCAGAAGCGGGATAGCGGATAAGGGAAATGAAAGATAGGGTGATATGAATATGAAATGAATAGGGTTCTGATAAGGCATGTGGTTGGGCGTCTGATAAGGTAGGCGCTTAAAGGGTGGAAATCGTAACATACGTGAGTGGTATAACTAAACGAGAACGATTAGAAAGTCACTGTTTTAGGGCAGACTCCAATTAAATGGGCTTCGGATTGACTCAGACAAACTGAACGTTCTACTGGAGACCATCAGGTGAGTCCTAAGCATTGCAGGTGAGACTTCGATTTAGAAGATCTCTAAGATCACTGCACAAGACAATGAAGGAGGGTGTTTGTTAGAACGAGTGGAGACTTCACTAAGAAGTACTCAGATGCCGGAGTGCGAGACTGCGGGCTTAGGTGCCGGTGTAATTAAACAGCGGACTTAGGTGCTCTTAGGAGAATGACTCCTTAGGGCAGGTGGTGGCAAGTGCGGAGGAACTGTTCTGGCGTTTAAGCGGTACTTAGTTCGACGGCAACAAGTGCGGCCTTGAGGATATGGGAGAGGAGGAGGTACTAAGTCGGTGACTCGCATGCAAGTTTACTTCAGTGACTGCTGGAACTGTTCTGGCCCTTAGGCGGTACTGGGTTCACTTAACTTCAAGTTGACGATGTCCTAAGCGATAATGCTCGGACACTCCGCGATGCAAATGTTCCCTAAATGGTACTAGTTGGTCTTAGACGCAGCAATTTCTCGTGCGGTTAGATGCTATGTAGTCTGGTGGTTCAAAATGCAAGGTAGTATATACCTGCAAAATACACACTGTTCTGTCTTCGTCTGTATTCTGTTTTCTTTCTTCATTTCCTCCCAGTTTTATACCCTAAATCCTTCTAGAACCTTCTAAACACCTGACCTGTATGCATATATGCCATCCTGATTCCTCATCCCTTTACTACCGCAGGAGTGCCGTGCCGTAGGAATGTGTCAAACTGGTCTAGTAATCTTGGCATGACACGTCAATCCTGCCTTTAAGCAACGGCTGCATACTGCCGGTGTCGTATTCGTGTACCTAAGACAACTTAGTTAGTAGGCAGTCTTATTGTGCTCCTTCTGAACGAGACTCTTCTATCAGATGACCTGCCAGTACTCTCTTAGAAAGTCCCCGGTAGTAAGTCTTGTCGTCAGGACTCCCTTGACTCTCTCTCATGAGGTGTCGTTACACTGTCGGCATATTGCCCGATCAAGCATTTCCTAAGCAAACCCATCGTCCTAAAACATCCCCAATCTCGTTCTAAGAGATATGACTTCGACGCCGGAGGCCGACTGTTTAGTTCTGTAGACTTTCGATATGATGTGTATTGCGGTCAAGGTGACGATGAGTGACTTAGATACAATTGACCGAGCCTTAGGCCCAAGCCAACTCGTCTTAAGTCTGATTTGACCGCCCGCGGGAGTGATATACTCCGCGATCGACGCCACATGCCTCTTATGACATGGGGTACCTTCTAACCTATAGGCTCGTCTCTAAGAGGGTCTTCCTCTTGATTAGGAGATGCCTGGAATTCGCCTTAGGAGGCGTTTCAAAAGATTTCCAGCCTTTGCCAACTAGCGGTCGTATCAACGTGACTTCCAATTAAGGAAGGTGCACTGTAACTTCCCTTTTGAGTGGCCTTGCCCTTCTACACCCACCGACCCGCAGCAATAGCCTACCCATATCAGACAATTTCGGAGTTTGGATATCTCTCAGTGCCTTGGACACTTGATGAAGGAGAGTTTGGGAAGGTTGAGTTGGGGTTGCATTCACAATGGGGCTGAGCAACCAGATGTCTTCCAAGTGAGGTAGTTTTGTACTAAGTTCCCACAGGTCTGTATCTAGAATCTAGATAGGAATACATGCAATATTCCTGCAGTGTACCATTTACAACTTCTGGCATACTACCCAAAATTTGACACTCCTGTTTGCATCCTAAAGACCGGCTCAAGATGAACTCAATCTTCCCCAAGACATACCCAGGACAGACCCAAACTGTCCCGGGATGACCCTCAAAAACAGAGGATGCAGCCTGACAGACTGGTAGCTCCCCAAATGTCTTACAGCATCCCAGTGCATCCCCAATTTTGAGGAGTCTTCCCAGGACACTTTGGGAATACAGGGGCTGTACCAGGGTATACTGGGGCAGCCTCAGGACACAGACCTTTTTGCTGGTGTGGGGGGTCACACACATATGACCCCGCGACAAATACAAGACTAGCGCCAACCCGGTACCAGTATACCGGTCCTAGGCATTACTCGAGTTCAACTTATCCATTCGTTCTTTGCAACATAGCTGGTAGCTATTTACAACAAGAAATTGATTGCTTTTCACCCTGTGATTTGTTGATCTGCAGCTCAACCTAGTGCTGTGGAAACAATGTATCGGTAAGTGATAATCACCTCAAATGAGCTGATGTGGACAATAGGTTAAAAGTGACCGATTTTGGTGGCTTATCAATGTATGTGAGCTCAGGTTGAGCTTCAACATACTTGGTCATAGGCTGGGACATGGGTGAGGGTTACCCGGCCGGGTTACGGTGTTTCACTGCCCGGGTACGGGTGCGTGTAAATATTTTTGAAACCGTGACATCGGTAGATATGGCCGATGCTGTCATTAAGGCTGTGTAATAATACAAAAGCATGTCATTTGTCCATAATAATTGAATAATACTCCATATGGTTTCATCGGGTACCTTTCAGATTCCATAGAACCATACCTGAATATAGTAACACCGCGGTAACTGGCACACCAGTGACCACACTTGCCTAGACGGTTATGATAAGTTGCAGTTATGGGTGCGGTGCTGATCAAATTCACTCGCGGTGAACCCATGTTATTGCCTACTTGGTCAAATATCACTGGTGGACTGGTTGGAATTCACCTTACAGTATGTTGAAGCTCAAGTTGATTTATGACCTATGTGGACAGGACTTCCGAGTCTCAGAGTCTCGTATCAAGAGGGTTGTCATCAGGTCTAATACAAGTGTTGCCCCCTCAATAGAGACTAGACCGGAACCGGTCCCTCTCGAAAACCTTCATAGAGGGACCGGTAAAATAGCGGCATGACTTGGCAGGCCATTCCTTATGGGAATGTGACACCTGTGACTTCCCTTTTAAGGAAGGTTTCCTTTTTTACTGTGTTGCTCAGTCTGCTGGTCCTTGGCCCAGGGCGCCTTCTGGGATGATTGGACAACTAAAAAAGGTGAGAAATGATATCTATTGTCTATTATTTTGCTCTGACCATGTTCGTTTTCAGCAGCAATGACCGCAATGGCCCAACAATGGCCATGGCTTCACACCTCTCGATATCCATCTTTGCAGCCCAATAGGCCTCGAAAACATCAGCTGCACTTAGACACACCATACTCAATTCAAATAGAGTTGGCTTTGCATTTTCAAAGAGCAGGATAAGGGTGAAATTAGCAAGGGTGTTGAGGTATGTCATTTTCAGCTTTTTATTTCAGCTCATTGCTAAAAGAACTGTTCTGTTGTCCATCCATACACATTTGCCACAACCTCCTATCGAAATCTCTGCAGAACGAGCACGAATGGTTGGTTGAGGGCCGTGTTCACTGACACATGTTGCATGACATCGTCAGCATGTGTGGACACTTTCGCGGTCGATTTTTCATTATAAATCATAAATATATAACATTTACTACATACTCCTCATGTTTCTACTTTAAAATCTATTCATTATCGAGCAAACGAGCAGAATGGAGCGCCCTCCTGTTTTGGGAACCTTCCTTAAAAGGGAATGTCACAAGTGTCACAACCTCATAAGGAATGGCCTGCCAAGTCACGCCGCTATTTTACCAGGCCCTCTGACAAGGTTTTCCTTGCGTCACACAGAGGGCCTGGTTACGAGGCTAAATAGAGACGTGGATTGAACATGTTTATGAGTTAGCCTGCCTATCAATACCCAATCAAGTGATTCCTAGTCTTATCCTTACAGCTTACAGTATTACTTGCACAGTAACCATTACAAGTAAGGTGTTGCCATACATATATTGAATGGCCGTAGCAATCCTAATTGTTAGTGTAATCCACCCAAATGAGTTAACATTCGCAGGCCTTCAGCTTCAGTATTCGGCAGTGAATGTCCATGCAAACACTCCTACAGTGACAACCTCAACATGTCAGAGCACGTTCTTTTACTGGGCGTACAAGTCCGCTTCAAAATGCATGAGGGCCATTCGTCAAAAACCGCAACGATCCCTATTCCCAACAATACCCACAGATTCTCAGACATCTCGAGGGAAGGATGGGTGGGTTAGGAGCAGTTCCGTCAACAAGCAGGCGTCGGTGTAGCAAAACTGTCAGAGGAGTTGCAGGCACACTCGGGAGAAGCTGAAGCAGCGCCACAGCAAACTTGGTTCGGGAGCGATTGGAGGCGTATCAGTGCTCGCCATTGTCCGGCCGTCAGCAGAGCGACGAGATCAGAATCTCCTTCTCGCACGAGTGCATAACATTCCATCATCAAATTGTTGCCTCGCCTGTAAAGCCGCACTCTCCCTTCGCTGAGGACAGCACACTGCTTAATATCATTATAGCAGTGTTCTGTAGGGCTTCAAACCGTCCCGTATACTGGAGACGGCCGTCCCGTATACGGCGGAACCCCGTATGGAAATCTTGAAGATACGGAACGGGACTGAACATACCCGTATCCCGTACCGTATCGTCCCATATGTCTGTATTTACTGGTACATATTCAGCATTGTAGAGGTTGTAGTGGTCTGTACTTACTTTAAAATGCATGAAGCGAACCATTTTGATGTATTACCTGCCAAACCAGTTAGAAGATTGGGTTACATGATGAGTTGAACTCTACCCATATCAAATACGGCCGTACTCCGGGCTTCCAAAAGCGGAAACGGTACGGGTACTGTCCAGTATTTACGGTCCCGTACAACCGTACCTTTACGGGTACGGTTTGAAGCCCTAGTGTTCTGGAACCCGTAGCAGTTGCGAGAGACGAGCACGGGTTCTGTTCGCAATTTTCAAAACCTGTCATAAGATTCATTATCTTAAGCTCGGCGCTCGGTGGGGGCATTGTGAACCCGCTCTTCGCTGTTACTGTGTTTGTGCACCTGTGTAGCTCACTCACTGGTCAGTGCAGCTGCGTGTTTGCAAGCTGCTGGACGTCGGCCTCACTCCTGCGCTCGCTGATTCTCTCGTGGCTGTGCCAGATCTTATCCGGAGCTATCTGTATATCGATATCATCTGCCCTCACGCCCATTTGGCCACATTGGGTAGCTGCGACCATCCCCTGTCCGGTGAGGTCGCTAAGGTGTGGTGTACTCGTTTCTTGAGGTGTCCCTCACTTTCTACATTATCCACTGTACCCGGCCTTTGCTATCAGACCCTGTGATGATCGTGGATAGGTGTACATATGTGGGATTCACATTTAAATCGTGTACATCCGCCGTCTTTGCAACAATCGCATCTTGTTACTATGATGAAAAGGCAGCTAAGGTGCGTATGGTGGCTCATGGGGTGCTTCATGTGGAATCCATGATTGGCTCGCTACCTCCTATGCAAGGGCGAATGCTATACATGGGCTGTGGGGATCCCGACCTTATTTACGGATGTGAAGTGGCAAACGATACGTCAACAGCAAAAGTGAACCTACTTGAAGATGTTCAAGTGAGTTTCCTTCATCGACTCTTGGGCTTGCATCGTAAATCCACCCGTGCGCCTCTCTTCACTGAAACAGGTATCATACCTATCCGCTTCCATCATCTTGATCTTGCGGTTCGCTTTTTGGCCTATCTCCTGGGTTGCCCCCTACATATGTAAGTCAAGCAAGCATTTCTGGAAAGTGTGAAATTGGACTCACTTGGACATCGTTCTTGGTGGGCTGACCTCAAATTCCCTCCATCTCAGCCTTGCATTGCCTGATGTTGGTTCTGCGGATGCTGTCAATGGTGTCCTTGACCTGCAGGAATGCAGAAGTCTATGAGGGAGGCACTGGAAGTGGAGCTGGCCTCACTGTATCGCAGCACTTACCTCATCCGTGACCGTCTTGAACCACGGAAACTAGTCTATAAGACTGTGTGGTTGCGTCATTACCTGCGAGACGTTCATAATGCACGTCATCAAGACCTCTCGCTAGGTTAATTACTGGCAACCATTCCCTGGGTGTGGTGAGATTAGCCTGGGTGGACAACCACAGAGCCCACATACCTTGAACACAGATATTGCCACTTCTGTCTTACCAATCTCGAAACACCTGAGCACGCCTTGTTACTCTGTTCCAATGATGTCCTCACTCAGCTCTGGTCTCACTTCCTTGAGGTGTTCTTGGAGGAGAACCCTGAGATCAATCGGCATTTGTTGTGTAGCAATCCAACGGCTTTCCTGCGGGTGATTATTTCGAGACCGACAACTAGCTCTTTGTTGGCAAAGTTCGTGTTCGAGGTACTGACATTACAATGTTCGTTCTACAGCACTATCGACGGTAACGCGCTGATGAAGGAGGTGAGAGATGATAGAAGGGTAGGTTTGGATCTGTTTGGGTGCAAAGGCCAGCTGTTGTCGGCGAATCTACAGCTTTGGGTACTTACTTGGAGCGAGCTCGTTCGTCGGCAGCTGTGTGGTCCCAGGGGCGATAGCATGTACTGCAGTGCTTAGATACTCCCTGGAACGCGGCATTCAAGTCGTGGACCGTGCCATGAATACACTTCCTTCCTTCCTTCCATCGTCTTTGACAATATCTGTATCCTCGAGTACCGTCAAAATAAAGTTCACTCAATGACGTTAACGTTATGGAACTTTCTTCCCTCAAAATTCAGACGTCGGTTTGCGTGCAGCTGTGCGCCCAGATAGGCGCTTATTTTTTTCTCCGATCCAGCGGGTCACCCTGTACTTCTAGTGCTAATTTCTGTGCGGTAATACCTGAGTTATTCTATTAGCCTCTTCAAAACGAGCTTGATTTTGAGCCTTTCTCTGCTGGTCGGGCTCAGTGACGAGACCTTCCAACGACTGCTGCTCGATCCGCAACTTACGGACTAAATTTTCAGGTCAGACCGTCAGTATCGATGAAACTCGATGGCGTTATGGAACTCTTACGTATTTGGTCATGGATGAACGTTGTGTCCCTGAGATCGACCCGCGGTTGCTGGTTGTGAGGTACAACACTGGAGAGGGATCTTTGCTGTATCTTGCACCAGCTGCCAACATATACGAACCCTTGCAGCCGGGAGATACTTGGGACTTGGCTTATGGGAAGGAATTTGTCTGATCGCATTGAGCCAGGTTGAATAGGGGGGTTATTCGTCACGACCGCCACAAAATATTCGTAGTAAACAGGAGCAGGAACCGGAACCGGAACCACAATCATAGGGTGCGGCTCACTGGACTGGAAGTATATAAGAACATCGACACATCGGACATAATAGAGACATACTGATCCAAACCTACTTGATTCATCTAAATCGATTGGCTTCGCCCACAAGACGGTACCTGGTGGCCAAAGCGGTATCCTTGCTAGTAGCTGTTGTACTTGCTGGACAGCTAAGGTTTCAAAGTCAAACTCGATTGCACTGCTTCTTGAGCTCTTACCTTCTCCCTGAAACTTATCATTGAGTGCCCTGATTACTGCAACGGGGGCCGACGGAGTATCTTGTTTTACCTTTGCCTTGCTGAGGAAATTGGATTCGTACGAAGGTTTTACAGTGTACCACTGATTGGCATGTATTCTGCCAACCAACCCTGCCAGTGGTATCCGGGCTTGTCTATAAACCTCAGCTACATCGGTGACGCCGCTGCCTGTCATGGGCGCTAGAAGATATTGGTAGCGTTGACCGTCCCGAATTGGAACCACGAACGCAGGGTAAACCTCACGAAATTGTAAATATACCGGTATATAGGTAGCTAAGACGTACTTTGTTCCGATCGGGAAGTGGTGGTCCATCCATGCAAGCTGCATGAGCCCACAAAATGGTACCCAATGGCCACTGCGGCTGGGTTGACGGTGATTGAACTTGTGATTGAACTTGTTGTGGTGATTGAACTTGTGGTGGTATTCGTGGTGGTGCGGGTAGTCCCAGAACACCTCTGATAAATAAGAGAAATAACAAAGCGATGCAAAAATACATGGGGCACAAGGTGAGACCAGCTCTGACCGTAAACAAAAAGTGTGCAAGGTTAAATACGACGGCGTGCAAATAGATCACAACAGCATGGTGCCAAGCATGTAGCACGCCGAATAATAGAAACTTAGACCCATCTGGGATCGCAGTCCGGTTTCCATCGCCGCTTTGCCGTAGCACGGATTCTGTTCCTTACATCACTACCATCGCGGGCTTACCATCTTCAGCCATCTTCGTGTTTCAGAACTTGGCCACGTGGCTATTCATACACGGTTTTTGTGCAGGTAGTATGCAGGTACGCTACAGCTGTTTTGATAACAATTTACGGTTCTCATGCACGAAAATGCCTAACAACCACATTTGATACTATTTGATACCACCGGCCTTAGCGAGCCTTAGCGAGCACTAGCGTCGGGCCACTTCCCAAAACAGGGTGCTACTCCGCCCAACTTAGTCCGGCCACCCCCCAAAACAGAGAATTGCTCCTCCGACAGAGTGAAAATTTCAGTGGCCTTATGTGTTTCAGAACTTCCTTGTGCAATATTGCATTGTCAGACTGAACTATGAGGTTTTTAAGCTCAATAGTGAGATGTTTCGAACGTCCCATTGAGGTGTCAAGATGGGAGCGGCAGAAAAGGATTGTGCCCGTTTTGGTAAGTCCGACGCTAGTGCTCGCTAATGGTTGCTGTGGCCGGAGGTATCAAATGTGGTTGTTAGGAAGTTTCATGCATGAAAACCGTAAATTGTTATCAAAACAGCTGTATTTGTTCCCCGGACTGGGATTACTGAGTAACTGCATGAGCTTTTAAATATGTTGGGTACATAATCAAGCAACTATGTAGAGCTGTTTGGTAATAGTCCAGCTCGATTTTCGTAAGGGCACTCCAGTTATCTATATTGTTTAGCGAGGAAAAAATGCATTCCGTGCTGTCCCTAGTAACAATCGACATAACCGAGAAGGGCACAGTCACAGGCGATCTTCATCAGATTGCACATCCAGCGGCATGGAAAGACAACGTCAACATTGCGCCACCTGGCGGATACTTGATACAATACATACAGAATTACAGGTCACCTATTCCAATGTCCACATCGCCCCCAATTCTATTCTTACTTTCCAATATTCATCAAACTCCCCACAAACGTCATGATCTTCACGTCGTCAGACCGGATCACAAAGAACAGAGAAAAAGACGCTCACCAACCGCGGTCTAACATCAACAATATCTTCTGGAACAAGGAAAATCAACGCATTCATCTTGCGCGCTATCGAAATCGCCAATTTCGCTGTTTTGCACCATCAGATTGTCGCCCAACGAAAGAAAGGAAAACTAACCGTTCGCCCGCCGATCTTCATAATCCCCACTCTCATTAACATGAATGATAAGGTTTGGGTCAACTATTCCAGGTCTGATGGCTTCAAGAACGTCGAGGAAGAATAGACCGGTTGTTAAAGATGGGTCTTTGAACGAGCGAGGAGGACGGGATTGGGCTACTTTTGACTTTTGGAACGAGATTAGTGAAAAGAAGCAAAGAAAATAAAAGGTACCTTTGCAGCCATCCCAATAGCCCACTTGAGCATATCCTGATCTGTTACTGGTTTCCCTGAACCGGAGATGGATGAGAGTGTTTTGATGATCGACATCCTTCTTAGGCGTCAGAAAGGGCTGCGAGAGAGAAAAGAGGAAAATGTCACCTCATAATTTGCCAAACAAGACCCAAGACCAAAGTCCTCTTCGCATCGACAATATCCGCCCCTTGAATACCTACGATATGCATCCCTGACTGTTTGGCCAAATCGATCGCATAATTCGTGTTCTCGACACTCTTGAACCTCGAAAGAGTAGGCTGCGTCGGCATAAGCCCCGTATCCTCCTCCTCTTCTTCTTGTCCGAGGGTAGCCGAAATACGCCCTCCGAGTCGACTCCCGTTAGGTTTCGAGACGCGTCTCCAAACCACTGATCCGGGCGAGATCTTATCAAACGCTTGAAGGATGACAAGTCCATCTTTGAGGTTTTCGAAAAAGTTCCAGACCGGGGGGTCCACGTCTAGACTATTTAGCCAGAGGGTGAAGACTCTGGCTTCACGTTCGCCTTCGGCGTCGAAATCTTCGACCGAGGAAGGAGGTGGGGGAGTGTCCAGTGGGGCCAGACCGGGATGGGTGTTGAAGAGGTTGGCGACAAAGGCAAGGTTTAGACGCGGGTTGCCAGCAACGAGGGCGGAGGGGGTGAGATATTTTCTGCAGCCGATTTTGTCTGCATTCTGGAGGACCTAGGAGCATGGTTAGATGACGATGGTTTATTGAAATGAGAATGCCTACCTGTTCTGCACGAGTTTTGAGATCTTTGGTTTGCAATGGTGCTCGGGTACAGACATCGGGTTTGAGCTGAGCCAAGAGAATGGTATAATTCTCCGCGTCAGATACGTCTCGACTGAAGTTAGCCACTCTGCGATGCCAGCCAGCCGCTTTGAGATGGTAGTTGAACCATCTGAGCAGAATCTGGTCTGGAGTGAGCCGAAGGAGATCGTCGATAGTTTCGTCTTCTTCACAAAGACGGAAAAGCTCTGGGTGGAGCTTTATGTCGACCTGTGCGAGGAGACCGCGTCGGATGACTTGCCAGATAAGACCGAGGATGAGATGCTCTCTGCCCTCTGCGAGATCGGAGGAACCGATATTGACAACGGAGCATCCAATACCCTTCGCACTAGTAATGACAATGTTATTGTTCTCTGTGATCTGGAAAGCATTCAAAGGCTTTTTCGCAGTTGGCTTATTGAGAACACGGAAATCGATAGTGTCTGGGACGGAATCATTGATGAGTTTGCAGAGGATGAGGCCGTCCTTGCAGTCATCGTACAGCTGCATAGTATCCGTTGGAATTGGATATCTGTTTGCAAGATCTGGGTCATGTTGGAGCACCTGGTTTATATGATTCGTGAATTCGCGCTGTTCGTCCTGATTTATTGTATGCGACACGTTTGCATTTGAGCCCTGCACGGTTACTTTGCCTGCTTTGGTTTGCATCGTCTTTGAGCTGCGCAGTTTGACATTGAGCTGGAACGGTTAGCATTCAAATCCGAGTGCTTGGACATTGTGATACCTCAACCCAGTCCTCGAGCTCAAGCTTGCCGCTGGCATCAACCGAGACATGCTTGAGGGTTTCTCTTGCAGTATCGTAGCTCTGGCCTGAAGCCTGAATCGCCTGGAGCGCCGCAGTCTTGTCGACGCGACCGGGTGAATTCGTTGTAATAGCACTGGCAGCAATTAGAGTCATCGAGTGAACATGGAATACGCACTTGAATCGATTTACAAGATCGAACATTTCATCTTTACTGACTTCGGGAAACTTTTTCTGTAGTCTGAGGGCTTCCATGATGACGGCGATTGACAAATGTGGCTGTGGTCACATGTTACGCTTTTTAAGACGCGGCTATGCAACGACAAAACTGCTGCGCGTTCTTCAACTCAGAGCTGCGCAGCGTGAAAAGGTAAACGCGCAGCAGGACTGGCTTACTAACAAAGTCTACTCCGACACCTGGGAGCAGTACACTAGATATCAAAAGGTTGGTTTACTTCGACACAGAGTTTATACCACCGAAAGGCCCTAGAAGATAACAAGTACTTCATTGAACATGAAGACCCAGATCTCCGCGAGATTGCAACCCAAGAACGCGAGGAAATCCAGCAGGAATTGGACGGTCTCTTTAACGAGTTGCCTCGTCTTCTCCTTCCCCAAACAGAGTCCACTTCGCATCTGTCTGCGCTTTTAGAACTCAAAATTGGCGTGGGAGGTACAGAATCATCCTTGTTCCTCACTGACATGCTGCGAATGTACACCCGCTACTCAGCTACCAAGAATTGGACGGTGACTACAATCAGTATGAACGAGAACGACGCCGGAGGCGCCAAGGAAGCCATTATTGAAGTTAAAGGTCGTGGCGCATACGATGCCCTACGTTGGGAGAGCGGTGTACATCGCGTTCAACGTGTGCCTGCTACCGAATCTGGTGGACGTACACATACCAGCACTGTTGCAGCCATTGTGCGTCCAGATCGCTCCCTTCTTGGGCCTATCTTTTACAAGGTGTAGGTTCTGCCTCTAGCAGAAGAGAAAGATTCCCAAAACGACCCTCTCTTCTCAATGGACGACGTCAAAATCGAAGTCATGCGCGCAAGAGGCGCAGGCGGTCAACACGTCAACAAAACAGAATCCGCAGTCCGTCTGACACATATACCTACTGGTATAACTGTCTCCATGCAAGATGAACGAAGTCAACACCAAGTACTCCTTCCCCTTTCCCTCCTTTGCCTTACTAACACATTGCGATAGAACAAACGCCGCGCATTCCAAGTCCTAACCGCCCGGCTCCTAGACCTAAAACTAACCTCGCAAATCGCTGAAAAGCGTCAAACCCGCAACACCCTCGTTCGCTCCGTAGACAGGAGTGAGAAAATCCGAACCTACAATTACGCCCAAGAACGCGTAACGGATCATCGGATTGGACTCACAAAAAAGAACCTTACGAGTGTTTTGGATGGAGAGTCGTTGCAGGTCTTTATCGATGCTCTACAGGAACGGCATCGCGAGAGTCTGGTTGATGAGGTTTTGGAGAATGAGGAGGAGAAATCGAAGGTGTAGACAATAATGCAGTACAAGCGGAATATCGAACCAAAAAACGACAAACTAATCACATAGATATTGCAAAATGGTGCCATCACCACATACTCTCTCTGACCGGAGACCGACCTATGTACAACATAACCAAAGCAGTATCCAATATGTCAAGTACTCATCTGGGTTGATTTGAACGAGGATAATCCTCGGTCAAGTGACTAAGCGGATGTCGATAGATGTGGCGGATATAGTGGACAAGACGATGGTCGCGACCAGATAGGGTGTATCCGGAAATTTCAAAATTAGTTTCCAGCAACCCAATAAGATCTGCAACCTGAAGAAAGGCCTCTATATGGGTGTCGCGTTCCGGAGAAGCTGTAACGAAAACACCGCATAACATCCCTTCCGCCGCATGGTTAACTATCGATCGACCATGATGGTGAGTTGAAAAGGGCGGATCGGTCGTAAGTGCTATTTTCCAAAATGACGGCGTACGCATCGCATTGATGACAACAGGATGGGAAATTATTGTAGGAAATGTAGCAAAAAGATTGGTGTAGGTAATAGCCTGCTGATCGGCAACTACGATGGGAACTGTAGCAGAGACGGGGAGAGGTCAGGAGTTTGTAGGGATATACCGTTCCGTCTTTCTGGAAACTGTGGCTTAGTAGGAGGTAGAAGAGAATATCAGACATATCAAAGTCTTGAAAGTGTTGATCCTATCCCTCATATCGCCCAAAAAGGTTTTTCGGGTAGGAGGAAGATTTTGTGAGTATCGAGAAGGACGTGAATATAAGATGGCACAGCGAGGACTCGGAGGCCAGATGAAACATACAATCTTGTTTAAACTTGAAAGCTTGAACTCTGAATAATGGCTCGAGGAAAAAGCATGCGCGAACACGACGTATCCTGGACAGATGAATCCGACCTTGGTTACATGACATCGGAACACGTCCATTCGAATGAGCCACGCTTCACGTCCTTGTCGCGAATGCGATAGTGTTTCGTCCGACGTCTGCCACACGGACAGAGCCCACGGGTGTAAAAATCCATCGTCTGGTCACGCAGGACGGCCAGAGCCGGATTCGAATGAAAATCGTCGTCGTCGCCGCCGCTCTCGTCAGCTCTCGTTTTCATCGTTTTCATCGATCCTTGTCGTTGTTGTTCTTGTCATCCGTTTCGGTTGGGACGCGAGTGTTATCCAATTCATTGAATACACCAATTGAATTGGATAACACCAACATTATTCAACCCTAAGTCTGCAAGTTGTGCATTGACTACGTCGCCTGCTATGTTATAAAGTGGAGGAAAATGATACGATCACGTGGCAACTCAACTTCAGAGTGCGGACGTGATTTGGACGTGATGCAGAAGGACGGTACACCTACCTACCTTGTTTCGACCCGAGAATTGACAGGAGACCTGAGAATTTAGTCTTAATAGATGATCTAAGATTAAAATTGAGTGACAAACTAACTTGAACACATAGATACTTGGCTATCTGGCACCACATTCAATTATCAGAGACGACTTTCCCTTTTCTCAGACGTTTCGCTATTGGGGCAGCTGCTTCTTCCTCTCCGTCGTCAGCATCTTGTACCGGCTTCGCTTTTCTTCCTCCTTTCAGAGGCGCAGTGAGCTTCTCTTCGGCAGCAGGTGCTTTGCGTTTTTTGGGCCTGCCGACTCGCCGGACAGGTGGTTCGTCTTCTTCATCGGAATCAGGCACAGATACTGGTACCTTTCCTTCACCCTTGCTGGACTGTGTTGTCACAGCGGGCTGCTTCTCTTCTCCCTCTTCATCATTGTCCGAGTACTCCAGAGGTTCCGACTCAGCCCTTGAAGCCCCTGCTTTGAGGTTGGCAGAGTAGAGATCACCAACACCCCTGGCAAATTTCATCGCCTCCTCCTCCTCCTCCTCAACCGGGATGGTACTGGTGTTTTGGAACTGATACCAAAATTGATAGAGCTCAACGAGCTCATTTTCGGTCATGTGTTCTGGATCGCGGAGCTGGAAGCCTTCAGGGAGAAACTTGGAATTAAGGAGATGCTTCCTGATAGAATGGTCGGAGAGTGCTTTCCAAGGTGGGTGTTTCGATTCTGCAGCAGTTTCTAGTATGCATTATGATTTATAATTATTTATAATTATCGGACTTACCCCACAACCACTGAATATACGCCCGAAGCAGATGTTTTAGACCTGCCAGCAAGCCTGGTGTAGTGCTTTTGGGCTTCCTCGGAAGCCACGGCCACTTTGAACCATCCTTAGTCACGTCGCGGAACTGCAAAACAGCCCAAGAGGGAACGTCCTGGTCTCGTCGACGCTCAACCTCTGCAGAATCAGATTCTTCATTTGGAACAAATCGTTGGGCATAGGTCCGAAAATCTTTGACAACCTTCAGTTTGCCCTTCAGGATGTCTGGATACATTGACGAAAAGGTGGGCTCTGCAGGCGTCTCAAGGCTAAGTTGCCGTCAGGAAGTGAGAATTAGGCAGAACTTGAAAATTGACCTACAAGGCAGTTTGAGCTTCACGGTCCTGGTCGATATAGCTGTAAAAGCAGATCATCCGATAGCCGTTACCGTTTATATTGGTTTTTGATGAAAGTCTCAATGCTTTTACCTTCATCGCTGGTCGCCAGCCTAATAAAGCATGTACACCAAAGGTCATCAGGAATGAAGATGTCACGTACACTCGCTGGACCTCCTCATCCACTACACGACCACTTTTCAACACTTCACTCTTGCTTCGGCTATTACTTGGTTCTTCAATGCCAGCCTTTGCATGTTTCGCGCCGTGGTTTGCGAACCAGTTCCGAACGCGCTGAAGAGAATTTCACATTAGAAAATAAAAAGAATAAAGAGACAAACGTACCGGTGCGAGATTATCTGGCGTCTCTTCGCTAATATCCTTGATCTTCTCGACGGTTGCCTTCACCCACTGTTTGCGATCTGCGCCCTTACGAACAAACCACCCGGGCGATCTTGAAATAAGCTTCTCCTTGATCTTATCGGTGGCCCAGAGGGAGGGCATGATAATAGTAAAAAACGAATAAACATCACGTGCCTTCATAACTCGTCCGCAAAGCTAATACAGTAGCAACACGACATTTGCCGAGAGCACGCAGGAAGAGGTCACCGAGTTTGACAAACGATTAGAACGTACCAAGTCAACGTTTTTGGTGTGTTGCTCGTCTTAGCCCTTTGTGATTCATTGCAGACACTGTCAACCGTTCGAGTTATTCGGGGTATCGCAGACCTCAACCAAGGAGTTTCTGAGCTGCTGGAATACGTATGTCGTCCGTCTCGCACACCACTTGCTTATTCTATTCTCAGCACAGAAGAGAGGATCGAATGAGAAGGATCAGGGATGCTCTGAGTATTCGCCTGGCCGAAAACGCCCAGTATGAACACCAAGGTAAGACTGAATGTGATGAAGTGACCCGGGGATAGATACTGGCTGAGATTGACCAATGAGTCCTTCCTTCCTTCCTGAGCACTGCTGGTGGATCACCGGAAAACCCACCGCTGGAAAGTCGGCTATCGGTATCACGGTTGCTCAGTGTCTGAAGGATAGGCAGCCGATTCAAGCCATGCAAGGTGACGGGCACGATACAGAATCAGAAGATGGTGGAAAAACTGAGTCTGAAGGTGGTGGATCCGGTAGTGCACTCCCTAATAGTAAGGCGGCACTTTACGGTCAATTCTTTATCAACCACCGCTTCGGATCAACAACAGATCTGGTTTGAAACACTAGTAATTTGATAGATACTGCAAAATGGGACTAAAATGGGCCATATCACCGCATACTCTTCCTGACCCATCCTAGAGACCTACGTACGTTGTCCCTTGCCCGCCCCGAATCACAAGAGGGATCGACGTTCTCCTGGTCACTAACTATTGAGACACGCTTGTTTGGATCGTAACACTTTTTCGGCAGATCCAGCGGCTCTCCAGAAGAATCTCGACTATTGCACCGTCCTTCAACTGCAGCATTGGCATTCGTCACAGTGAAAGGATCCGATTTCCTCTTATTTGAAGGCCAGAGGTCGAGACGCGGTGTAGGATAGTTTATGGGAAGCCGAGGAGATCCGAAGGAGCTACGGTTTGAAGTCTGCGGTGAAGATCTGTCTGGGAGCGACTCTGATGAGGTAGACTCTGGTTGAAGAAGCAATTTCTACCGTGTCTCAGGGTTGATTTTGTATACAGAAGAAAAACAAACTACCTTGAGACTGTTGCGGTTGCGGTTTCCCTTCTTAAACTTGGACTTCCACTTGGCATTTGACACATGACTATTGGTCTCTAGACGTCGACTTGCAAGACGGATGCCGGCGCGATATATAGCAGAAACGTAGCAACTATGGATGGCGTATAATAGCACCGCGGTGACAGAGAATGTGATTAGAGCGAGAGCGATATAGGCTAAAAAGGAGGCGTGGCGCAGAGAAGGAGCGGGATAGTCAGAATTATCGGGAGAGGTAAAGTTGTGTTGCCAGGGAGAAGTTTGAGCTAGATGGATACGCTTGAAAACAAGTTGTGGTGCCATAGATTTGAAGCAAGTGAATGAAGGAAAGGAAAGGATGTAAAGCTTGGAATCATCGGGGGTTATATGCCCCGCGATCGGTGGCTGACCATTGACTGAAATGGAAAATGGGCATATTGCTTCTGTCTTGGACTGAATGCAGTCAGACGCCAGAGAAGTATTCAAGCCATTGGTATCGTCGCAATTAAGAGTCAAAATGAACACGTGCAAACCCATATACAGATTGGCTGAGTTTCCGCCCCCAAGGTACCTTGGCCTAATTCGCGTCAATTTTAATTTGCAGTGGATCGCACTGCTTGTTTAGTTCCAATTTGAATGTATATTAATGTCTGTTCACACCGAGTCCGTTCCTTACATTGTCCCTGTTATCGTATCATGACCCTCTCCCCCGTCCGCGCCCTGAACCCCTTCCTCGTTGACCTTGTCTCGCAGTCTCTGTTCGCTTCGTTTCTTCAGCATATTTTCCTCCATCAGCCCACAAAGATTTCGACAGCAAGGTCACTGTTGCTTGTGCTTCGCTAGACTGTATCGAAGAATCAGACGCGGTTAACGACTTCACCTTTTCGCGTTCGAGACCTTTGAGTGCCCTCGTGGAGTCGTATAGACCCGAATTCTTATGAGAATCAGGTTCAACTACACCCGCATTTGCCGTCGATGTCGAAGAAGACTCTGCCAAAGGCGCAAAATTCAACAACGAATCAGCACTGTTGGACGGTGGAGCATCAGGAACATTCTTGGATCCTTCAGGTATGGAATCGTAGGGACCTTTCTTGGGACAGGTCGGTTCGTCCACATTCATGCCAAGATCTGCAGCCGGTGAGGTCGGTATTGAAGACGACTCTGATGGACTCCCAGGTTCGTCACCATCCAAGCTACCGTCTGTTGCTTGAGGTATTAAAGGCGACCCCGCTGACGGTGAACTTGCTCTTTCGCGTTCCTCGAGTGAAGCAGCCTGGACAACTTTTCTAGAACCCTCTGGTGCGGGAGGAGGCCCATCCACATTCGAGCTACTGCCTGCTTGCGGCGACTCTGGTGGCTTCGAACAGTTGAGCAATGGATTCGCCCGTTCGCGTTCCTCAGGCGATACAACCTTTCTAGCTCCTACGGTTGGTGCCCAGACAATTTCGTAGAGACCTTTTCTAGGCGGAAGTTGAGGTTCATGTTCATTCGCATCCGACACATCTTCCGACGCAGCTGCTTGTGCGGCTATCGAACTTTTCAAAGGTGTGAATGGTGTTGAAGGCGGAAAACCTCCGTATCTTGACTGTGGAGGCATCTCCCGAGCATTAGTGTCGAACTCTGTCACTGACGGCGTCTGTCTAAGTATACTCGCTTCCAATATCCTCTGACGACCCAATGCTTGTGACGTTGAAGCATCAGTACCGTATTCGAATGCCATTGGGGCAGTCGTCTGGAGTAACTTTGATTCCAGCTTCCTCTGACGATCCAACGCTCGCAGCCTCGGAGCTTTTCCTCCACGTCTGGACCGAGGCAATGACTGTACTGGACGTCGGTCGGGTCCATAATAGGACGCGGTTTGCTGGTAATTAGGGATGTAGATGTCAGGCGAAGGTGAACGGAAGAACAGCGGCGGAGGTGGCGGCGGAGGTGGCACGAACGAAGATGAACTCGCGAATGGATTGGCCATGAAGCTAGAGGCAGTGGGAGTATCGTCAGAGCTCGTGACTGCTGCAGGGGAATACGGAAGGGCGCGTGGGTCCAGGGAAGTGGATTTCTCTATTTCCTGAACGTTCTTGGCTTCTTCAGCCTCAACTGGAGCCGATTCTATGGCTGAGACCGATTCTAAGATGTGTTCAACTGAGAACGTAATTGCTTGAATGGGATATTCGACAGGCCGTTTGAAAGCCTCCTCGGTAAGCGACTGGGTCAGCCTTTGCATGATGGCATTCGGTTGCTTGTTCTCCGCAGATGGCAAAGAACTCGCTCGGGTAGGAAGATCATTTGGTTGGCGGGTTGAGTAGCGGTGAGGGCTGCTGACTGGCGACGAGGGGGCAGTGGGTATGAGAGGTTCGTCTTCTGTGGATGAGATGATGTCGGTGCTTAGTACTACTGTTGAAGTATGAGCCGGAGAAACGTTCTCTGCTTCCTCAAGCTGTAGTCTGATCGTCGAATCTGCAACAGCCCATCTGAATTTGTCTTGTCAAGTAGTATGAATTCCGAACCTTCAAGACGCGCTTTGATAAGCTCATTCGAGTTTGCACTCCTTGATGCAGAACCCTCCTTAAGTCGGGCTTTATCGAGCTGCTGATTGATCGAATCTGCAACTGGCTCACCTGCATCTGCTGGAACGAAATCCGACGCTGCATCATCTTCGTTCAGCTGGTTCGAAGGGCCAGCAACAGCCTGGTCTCCGTCTATCGATAGAGTGAAGACGGAGTCCGACGTCAGCGCATTGGAGACGGATCCTAAAGCGTCACCCTCTTCATCAGGGAGCGGTTGCGTCGTCGAAACAGCGACAGTCTCATGTTCATCTACCGGCGCGGAGGAAACCGATTCCAGAGGAATTGTAATTATGGGAGGACTTTCTGCAGGTTTGTTTTCGGCATCAGGAATTGCAACGGCAACGGCAACGGCGTCGTCCTTGCTTGTCATTGCGGTGGAATCTTCATCGAGTGGGGGTACAACCTGAGCTTCATCTTCGACTACCGGTCTGGATTCGTCTTCGCGCTCTACTTTCTGCTGCGTCGTCGAAAGGGAAACGGTCTCGTGTTCATCTGAGAAGACAGACTCGATTATGTCGTCTATCGGAGGAGATATGGAGTTCTTGTTTTCATCATCATTGAGGGTTTCGTTGCGATTGAGCTGTGGTTCCTCGTCCTGGTCTACTGTTGAAGAATGGACAGATTCTTCGCTGATGCTAACATCCAGCTGTGCAACCTCGTCCTGGTCTATTGTGATAGGTTCTTGGCCATCTAGCTGCTGCGTCGCAACAGCCTCGTCCTGGTCTACTGTTGAAGAATGGATAGGTTCTTGGCCATCGAACTGCTGCGTCGCAACGGCCTCGTCCTGGTCTACTGTTGGAGAATGGATAGGAACCTCGTTCACGCCAAGCGGTGCAACCCCGTCCTGGTCTACTGTTGAAGAATGGATAGGTTCTTCTCCATCGAGCTGCCGCAACAAATCAAGGTAGTCAAACCGTGGATCACATCCCCCCTGAGAACTATATCCACCCCCCTGTGTCCGCTCCTCGAATGTGGCGGCACCTGAAGCACCCCCATTCAACTTGTATTTCAAGAGGAACACGATTAGAACCAAAGTGATTCCAAAGAAGAGGACACGGAACCAATACACACTCGAACTGTGGCAGGGAACGGGAGGAGTCTGATTCCACCATCAGCTACAAACCAATCGCGGGAGGGGAGTAGATAGATACATACCACCGAATCCAAAACCGGAACGTCTGGGAAGGGATAGGACGCGGTAGTAGTACTAGTTGGTGTTGATGGTGCTGGAAGTAACATCGTCCGAAAGAACACAATCAGAGTGGTCCAGTGTTTGATTATCATATTACGGATGTATACTGGAACGGCAGATAGTGCGTATAACGCGTTGTTCATAGTTTGTCAAGTGGCGTTTTTGGTGACATGCGGAGGGGGTGCTTTTAAGAATTCGAAATACAAAAGACTTTTAGTTTGCAATGTAGCGATAGAAACGACGTTGCTGTCGTCGTCATGAATGTTTCTTTCTTTGTGTGTTGTACTTGAATGTGTCTTCGGCAACAGAGTACAATAGGCGGCGGAGATGGACAAATTGGTACATTGAAAGAAACACGTTGTGCCGGTCGTGTGAGCGCCGAGGGCTAGACCTAGGGTTTTCCACATGACATGCATGGAAGGAGATTATCGATGATTCGATGACAAGCCAGCGATTTGGGATGGGATGCGCAGGGCCGAAGGAGAATCCTGCTTCGTTCGGGAATTTACGAGGAATGTTCGAGGTTTCCAGAGGTTCGAAGTCCTTAGTCTGTTCACGGGCAAGCTAGTCTTATTTGCGGTAAGGTCATCGACACGGCACTGTGCGGGCAATGCGTGCCCTTGTAGCTGCGCTAGCGGTTTAGAGCGGGATATATGAGCTCTGTTTGGGATTCACATCAAATTCAGAAGACATGGCTCGGAATCTATTGAGACTTGTGAGTCAGGCCTGGAACAAAGGGGTGGTTGAGACGATTCGAGTTGGATGTGATGCCTTTTTAACACGTTTTGAATGGATGAACGTGACCTCCTCGTCTCTTGGTGTCATAATTTCCGCGAAAGCTATGTACTGCTGGAGATGCCTCACGCAAAACATGCACTGGCTACGTGCATAAGTTCCACATCGAATCGAGTACTGCAGTCCATGTCTCTTCCCTAGCCATGATCACACTCAACCCTTCAAGCTCGTGCGACATCTGTCTCGACCAGTACACTTGTCGAAATCCGTTAAAAACTCCTCATGCGTTGCCTTGTGGGCATATTCTCTGTGGGAGGTAGGTTAGTAAGGATTTTTGCGCCGGCTAACGAAGCAAGGTGCATCTCGCGTTTGCGCCACTCGACCTGCCCATTCTGCAGGAACCCATTCCAGGGTGGGACTGTTGTTAAACTGCATGTTGCCCCTCCCGGTCCTTCATCCTCGACCGCACCACAGGCACCGTCTGGAATGGACTATGAAAAAGAAAAGGAGCTGGATCTCCTGCGTAGATTAGCTCTATCATTGGATACGTCGCCGCCAGCGCAGGCGTTGGTGAGCCGAAGAGAGGATTCGTTGAGACAGCTTAGAGGCGAGGTTAATCAGTGGCTCAGTCGCCGGTCGACGGCCACGAACGTAGCAGTATGTTCGCATCTGATGCCTTCTTATCTGATTCTGTCTGATCCAGGAAGAACCAGTGTATAAACTATGGACAGCCCTAGAACGTCAACAGAGCAATCCCGCAATCGACATACGCCGTCCACGTCTTCTGCTCAAGCAAGCCAGTGCAGGCGCACAAGGCCCGCTTCGGGCTCGAGACGACCTAGGAGTGGGACTGAGCCTATCGAGAACGAGATCGCGAGAGTACGAAAAAAGACAAGCAGTCTGGTTTTCGACTAGCGTTGTTAGACATTGGCTGATGTAATAATGTATGATATCAAGCAAACACGATATGGAGGGCGAGGTCTCTTTGCCTCTGCCCCAATTCCCAAAGACACGCTGATCATGAAAAGCAATCCCTACGCGCATGTCATCTACCATGTATTCCGGAAAGAAGTGTGTGGATTCTGCTTTGCATACTCCCTCGATGCCCTTCCACGAAAAAACACCTGGGCGATCAAACACTGCGGAGCATGGTTCTGTTCTCCAAGCTGTCTATCAGAGTGGATCGACGATTGGACTGTGCCCGGCACCGAGATGATATCCGACGTGGGCGTTGGATTTGAAAGAATGAAACGGAAAAACTCGGACGAGCTCACAGAACTCGAACTCGACACGTCCAAGTTCGCTCTCTCAGCTCTCATCCACCAGTCTCTCCATCCACAACAGTCCCGGACATCTCTCCTCGGTTTGCAGGACAACGAGATTCCTTATTCGAGTGTACACGGGGACTCTCATATACGCATTATATACCGGTTCATACGTCAAGTCATCCAGCATGCATCCCCAAAAACTCGACAAGCGCTCAGTCCCCTGATCGAATCCAGTGAAAGAGTCCGAGAGATTCTAGGCAGAGATGGAAATGCATTTGGGATATACGATGTCGAAGGTACTCTCCTTGGATTTGGATTGCACATTTCCGCGTCGTATTTTAATCATAGTATGTCTACCCTTTCCTTCTCTTCGTTGCTCATAGAGTACTAGACTGCACCCCAAACGTCCATAAACGCTACTGTGGGAGGGAGATATCCTTCCATGCAACAAGAGACATCGAGGCCGACGAAGAGCTTGTTATCTCGTATATTGACACGCAAGACCCTGTGAAGAAAAGAAGGGACGAGCTGAAGAAGGGTTGGTTTTTCGACTGTCAGTGTTTGAGGTGTCTGAGCGAGTACTGCGGAGGTTAGCAGCACACCGACATCATCTCTCTCGGCTTCTATCTCAGAAGGAAGCCTCGTCTGAGATATCACATTTCCGAGTCGTCTTGTGTCGCCCCGGCCGATGCATGCACCTGTGGCGTTAAAGTTGTCTCAAACTTACCACAGAAATAAACACTAGACTTTGCATGCCTCGTGTTTATCGCCTCTTTCCCCACAGACTAAAAACAGGTATTACTTACTAGCAGCGGTCTCTGTAATGAAGCGGGTGGGTCCAACGTGTTACAACGACACCGTTATTCAGGGTTATGAAAAAGACCGAGTCGGTATTATAAGATATTGTTGCCGCGGACATTTTGGTATGTATACAAGGAGTGGTATTGCAATCCACCACAAAGTAATACGAGCGAGTGACCTCGAGGTCTACTTCGAAAACGCCCTAATGACCTTTGCAGAGATATGCAAGAAGAAAATAGACCCGATGAATGACAGTGACAGGACGAGAACTATGAACGGGTCACTTGGCGCAAACTCATCAGCAACACAAAATGAAGCAAGACAACACCCACACTCTCAACCCAGGTGAATCATCCGTATACAACTTGAGCATCGTGTTCGACGATCCCCCCGCTCCGGCTGCCCGTGAAGAATTTGGACGAGACACTGCTGTCCCTGCTGCTCGACGACGTGTCTGTGCGCCAGGTGGTCTGACAACACCACTGCTGGTCGCTACTCGACCGTTTGTTTTGGGGGAATCAGAGTCTGACTGTGAATATCATTAGTGAAGACTAGCGTATACCACACAGTTTACTACTTGCCATATAGCAAGAAGGAAAGAGTACACTGCTGGCGGTTTACATCACGTGAGATGGACACGTCGGAGATCCCACGGCAGACGCTCGCGGATTTCGGACGATCTCTTTCTCTCATTAATATTTCGATGAGATCACATTGAATCTTCCGGCGTAGGGTCAAAGCGTACCAACTATTGTTGGTCTAGTCTGCAAGTACTTGGATTGAGCAATCCAACTAGGCCGCACACAGCACAAGCCAAGAAAAGAACGCAGGAGTGCCCTCACGTGCTCAAAACCAAACTGTGCTAATGACGCGCACGACACGACGGCTCGACTGCCGCCAAGGCAAGCTCAAGCTTAGCATAAACACCTCTCATTAACAATCATTCCGACTTCATGGGTGGAGATAGAATAGACACCACTCATCTCGTCTGTACGTTTTCCCGTCCTTCTCATTAACTGCACTCCCACGGACGTCCAGCCTGCAACACATACGCCATCAGAATACGAGAATTTCGATCCATTCCTCCTCTTATTTCCAATTTTCACCACGAGGCAAACCGATCCGACTTGCCGGACAGCCTGGACGCCGGGATTCTGGTTTGCACTGGTTCGCCTTATCACGACAACGCTCAAACACTAGTGCTCTCTTTCGATCTCCTCTGCTACCCCTCTTATGAGATCTAGTACCCAGGTAGAGCAGTCATTTCACTCCAATATGTACCATCTTCCCGAAGTCCCAACTTCATATTAACAAACGCAAAGGTTTGGCACATCCTCGTGCCGTTATGATATTCTTTTTCCCAGTTTGGTCGATCTCTTTCTACCGAGCACATCAAAAGACATAATGGGCACGTGTAAGAGGTTCGCTCGTCTCTCAAGTTCTCGACATATATCTCGGGTTCACCCTGTCACCCTATCCCTCTTTCACCTCCGACCAACTTACTCCCTCCGGTCTTGAACCTCCACCTCTCTCTTTTCATGCTTTGTCTCGGTCCAGGTTCAGTCTGCGATGTCTGTCTCGAACCATTCGGTAGTGACCTCAAAGCTCCTTGTTCCATAGATTGTGGACACGTCTTTTGTTTAGAGTACGTCCCCTCCGTCACCCACCCATCGCGATACACCTCAACTCCTCTTCAGATGTCTCAACCACATATCTAGAGCTATATGTCCTCTTTGTCGTACCCCATTCGCTTTGGGTAACCACGTCAGGCTCCATGTCGATGTCGATATTGCAAAGGGCTCTCTATCCCATCCCAACACCACCACTGATGTCGCAACCCTCCAGGAAGGTCGCCGGTTACAAGAGGCCATCGCTTCCGTTGCAAATCAAGGCTCCTCCGAAGCTGGCCTTTGCCAGCTCATAGCAGATTGTAGGTCCTTTCTCTCGGGACGTCCACGTCTGGAGGTAATTATGCTCTCTTCATTTCTTTCACCCTTTCACTGACTCGAATCACTCCCCAGTTTCAAGATTTACGCGTCAGCTATCGCATGGTTTCTTACATCTACGAGATTAAATCACGTCTGAGAGACAAGGAACATGCCGTTGAAGCTACTCAAGCCAGCATCGACTCCCTCCAAGCTGAGAAAGCAGAACTTTCGGAACGGTTGACCAGGTCGGAAACACAAAGACGGGACGATAGAGAAGCCGCGCTGACCGTTGAAATGAGCCTTCGTCATCATTGTGAACAGACACAGGCTTCGTATACGGAACTAGTCAAGTCCGTCTATCTTTCCTTTCCACAATCACCGTAAGACTGACATTTTTTCATTTCAGATTGGTCCGTTTTGATATGATCCGAATTCTCCATTGCTTAACTCCTCTTAGTATCATCAGGCTGTAGCTCGGATCGACAAGATTCAATCCGCCCCAGCGCACCATCTTCCTGAAGAATGGGACTATCGCAAACATTTCCCTCAGGTCAAGTCAAGCCCAGACTCTGCTTCGTCCGATTCGTTATCGAGATCTCCTCCTTCACAAGGTTTCCTGATATCCCCCTTGCCCGATTTCACATCAGCGGGTCTTCCTTCGATCAATGCTTTCTCCCCTCTTCCGGAGGATGATCTTTCATGCGAGGTATCGAAGGAGGCGGTAAGTCGTCCTTGCGGCGCCACTGGGTGTCCGTTCACCTGTAATTGCCAGCCAGTCAAGTTATTCCACCAAGCGCCAACCCAGTTGCAAAATCTGGAACAAGTATTTGCTCCCTCTCCTTCCCCAAGCCCTCCTTCAGCCCCACCCACTGGATTGTTGTCAATGACGGCTCCACCCAAACGCATGGAGGATAGCCGAAATAACACCCGCTCTCAGTCGTTTTCGGCTGTACCCAGTCGACCCTCCTCACGTCCTCCCACATGTCCGTCGTCTCCCAAACCCGTTACAGGTACTACCTCCGATTCGACTAGTACTGTTTCAACAGGCGTTGGAATCCCGGTTTCCCGGGATCCGGATCGTCTACGCACTCGTCTACGCGATCTCTTGGATCCTAACAGTCCAAGCATGTCAGCTTCACTTCCAAACCTCTCTTCTTCCTCCCCTGTGACTCATTTCCATGTTAGTCGTGCAGAGAATAGATACACCACCCCCGTACAGTCTCAGACTTCTCGACGAAGTTCTAGATCACCCCCGCCAAGGTCCGAAAGCACAGCCTCCTCCTTATCCCATTCAGTTCCTGCCCTCGGAGGGACAGAGGTTCCATCCTCGTTATCTTCTAGCCTCACTACTCCATCCGTCGTATACAGCAGTGTCACTGCAACTCGGCAAGCACCAACACTATCACATGCAAGTGCCGCAGCACAGGCCTTAGAGAGGGTACAGAAAGAAGAACGCCGGAGTGCTGGGAAAGATCGCGAGAAAGATCGCGAGAAAGAACAGAGGTCGCTTCCTCCTCAGAGTGCACCACCACTTGGGGTCTCGGTTAGACCTGATCGTCCGTCAATATCACGGCATAATACTCAGACGTATATGGTACAAGGATCACCTACTGAACGTCGTTCCCAGCCTATTCCTGTCGTTCCTCCTCCCTCGTCAAAGGAACGGACGTTGTCTAGTGTTTCGAGAGAACAGCAGCCTGGTTCGATGCTTTCAAAGCCGACAATGGTCACTTCGAATAGTAACGGCGGCAGCAACAACAACATCAACAACAACGGTACTTCACTTTCACGAGAACCGTCGAGACGGAATCACCCATCCTCGTCATCCATTGGGTCAAGTAAAGGAAAGGTGATTTCCGCGACAATGCTTCATTCACTCACAACGTATGCTTAAACGCTTCCTCACAACATTACTTGTCTCATTAGATGGGATTCTCTCACTCTGTATGTTTATCAAGTTCTTGAGGAACAGTTTCTCGCAATAGTTTGCAAACGTTCATGGATCGTTCGCTTCCTCCTTGTACACCGTGACTGATTGTTCATATGTAGTACAGTGCCAATAAAGTATTTGCTGCTAGCCAAGCCGGGTCCTTGGCGCGCGTTCACAATTAAAGTTGGATGATCATGGGACATGATTTTCCTTCCGATTCTTAAGATCCGGAAGAGGTCTTGCCTAATCAGACTTTCGTTCATTGGGATCCACAAGGCGTGTCCTAGATTGATATCTCCTGGGTTTTTCTAATGGAGGTGGTGGCTCCTGGCCGTGGCTTGGTTCGGAGCTAGAGTTTTTAGGGTAGATAACGGTGAAATCCAATCCAAATTATCACGAAGACGACACGAAACGTATCAAGATGAGCAGTAACACCTAAATCAAACATTATAAAAAACGCAAAAGCTAAAGAGGATGACGTACCAAACCAAGAATAATACTCAAAGCCAGTATTCTTGTATTCTTCCACCACATTTCACGTCTGACGGTTCTGGCCCCGCGTCTGAAGGCAGTAGCTTGACCGGCCATAGCATCTGTTTTATCAACTAGAAGTTCGATTCTTTCGCCCCGGCTGAGGATCTGCTCCACATTCTGGACCATGATGTCTTTGACCTGATTAAGCTCGTTCTGAGCACGGACGATTTCGTCTGTGGGTGGAGCTGTGTTGTATGTGTGCATCAAGGACGAGATGGTTGGACCAAATGTTCCTTGGAGTCCATATCCAGGTAGTTGATCGGTTGAAGACGACATTGGAGTTTCGAGGAACTATGGAGCGATCTGGTTAGAGTGTGTGTAATGTGATGAGTTGTGGATGGACATGCCTTTCGCTGGAGGTCGGCCAAAAATGCAAAGGGCATCCGTCTTTAAAAGCGAGATTGGGATTAGTGGAGTAGGATGCTGTGTGCTTACCGTCCAGCAGAGTCGTCTGCCATTACGAGGTATGTAAATCCTCCGTCTTTAATGTAGTGGAATAAATACTGTTCCCAGACATAAGTGAGTTTGCTATTCATAGGTAAGTGCTGTCAGTAATGAACCAAGAGATATACCTATTGTTAGGGGGTATTTTTGAAAGGATTGTCTGGGTCGCTACAGACTGTCATGGATAAAGGTATTCCTTCATAAATGAAATGCATACCTTGACTGAAATCGCGTTTGCCGGCCTTGTGCTCGGCCAGAATGGTTTGGTCCTGTGAAACTAGTGCATGAATCTAGTCAAGCAATCAGTATCGGCCATCAAAGTCTGTGCAGCCCATACGAGCGACATGGTCAAGAATGAAGATAGTTACTGCGGCACGTGATTTGGACTGACACTTACCACCCAATTTTACGCTCATAGATCGACTTGTAGGCCTTCTACGAGCATTTCTACGAGTATTTTGTAGCGCCGCTCGTCTTCCGATTCCTTCCGAGGCTGACGTTGTACTTTTAGATTCACGTGAACTCTTTCACCGCCTCGTGGCGGAACCTTCCTGCATTTGTTTTGTGATGACCGTATGCTCGTAGTTCATCCCTCCAGTCATTGCGACGTCTGTCTGGACCCATACAGCTGGCTTACAATTGAAAAAACACCTCATGCTATTCCCTGTGGCCACATTTTTTGCAGAACATGTCTAGAGACTTTAAACCCTACCGTTTGCCCGTTATGCAGGAAAAACTTTCTCTCAAACCGTGTCAAGAAACTACATATGGATCCTCTAGACAATCAGGACTCAGGCAGAGCCCAGGAGCTCATCGAAAAGATTATATTGTCCTGGGATGCTCAGGAGGACGAACTATTAGCGCTCACCACAGAAGTAGACGCCTGGCTTACTAGCCGTAACGACGCGTCTGTAAGTGCCGGCCCATCCCTTTACCGTCACAGTACTCATTCGTAATAGAGCACTCATCTTCGCAAAGCAAGGGAAGCCCAGGCTGAATATCACCAGCTCAAAACACATAAAGAACTCGACCGAACGAGAATAAAGCAGCTGGAAAGGTCCCTCCGCCACAAAGACCAAACCACTGCATATGACCGCGACACCCATCATGCTGTCGAGCAGAGTCTCAGAACTCAGGTCGAGGAACTTCAGCTCCAAATAAACGAGTCGAAGCAAGAGATCGAGGCTCTACAGAGTGAACTCTCTCTTCGTCTGTACTCCCCCTCTGGCACTGGTAAAGGCAAGGGCAAGATGCGCGACCCCAATCCTTTACCGCCACCTCCCGAACCTATTCCAGTGGCTAGACTGCCAGAATTTGTTAGAGAGAGCATTTCTGAACCTGGACCAAGCGCTATTCCTGGTGTACCTTTTATTCCGCCACTCGTTTTCACCGATCATCATGCTAATCATTCATCTGACGATCTTCCCGTTACCTCAACCACAAGTGCCGACAACTGGACCAACGCTATCAACAAGATGAAGCAGGCACGCGCCGCTTCGTCGTCTGCTTCACAGCTTTCCAATCCTCTGGATACCGATCTAGTGGAACCTGCGAAGAGAAACGGGATATTAAAGGGTGCTAGTCCAACGAAAAGGGTCGTCTACCCTGTCGCTAGCTACAACGATGAACCTCCGATTGCATCGTCGAGTAACACTGATCCCTACCTCTCCAGGCGCGCAGCCAGTGATTCCGACCCTAGCAGGGCTGCCACCGCTGCAGAATTTGTCAGTGGGTATGGGCACGCATATGAGAGAGGCTATGTGGCTGCTTCCAGGATAGGTCTAGCCTCAGCCAACGGATTTCGTGATTCGGCCAGCTCCCTGTACACCTTTCCATACACTTCGTCCTCTTCTAGCCTTTTACAGACAACGGCCCTCCCCGCCACTGCCTCGGCTACACCAGACCTTCGTGCACCAGGGTTTGCTACGAGCCTCCAGCAAGCACGACAAAGATTCGTTTCTTTCGGTAACCCGCCACCGACTGCTCGGACTGATGTGCTGGGTGACCTTCAGGAGCGTGAAGGATCTTATCCCCATTATCCATCTTCATCCACTATTAGTAGTGCTGCCAGTCTCAACACACCACGATCACGAAATTCCTTGCCCTCAGCAAATTCTAGAGGAACATCCGAAAGCTGGGGTACTCCCCGAAGTGTTCCTGCGACAGAATCAGGGAGTGATACGTGGTTTGACCGTCTTGCTGGGTTTGGGACTCCGACTCAGTCGTCGACGGCTGGATCTGCTGATGGGCCAAGAAGACGAAGCGCTTATCCCGAGGCATCAGTGTTCGATGGGGTAAACTTTCTAAGTGCAGCTCCGACATCTCATATACAGTCGCAAACCAACGCGCATGGAAGTCGATCTCTGTTTCTTGACGTTGCAGTACCATCGCCTAGTCTTGAATTAACATCTGCCGTTGTGACTGGGGAGAGTCAGACGGGGATTGACTCGGCTACTACGGCGCAGTCAAGGTTGCGTACTGGACGTCCACGATCCCCCGTGAGCGCATTACCCAATGTCCCTTCCGGTGTAGGATCCCGTCATACCTTCATGAGAACCGTTTCTGATTCCGCACCCCCCGTCTCCCAATCTGGCGTTACCAGTCGTACCATCCAACAACAATCTGCTGCTGTTGCTGCTGCTCAACGTGAGAGTAGAAACCGACCATCAGCTTCCAGAAGACGGCACTCCGAAATGCCAACCATCGCAATACGCGATGTCATCGTTGATGATCGTGATGAAGAGCCACCACCTAGTGCTCCCGCGACCATATCTACAACCGCTCCCGTCCATTCGGGCGCTTCGGGTGGCAGGAGCAAGAAAAACCACGCGAGAGGTGCATTAAGATCTAATCGTGATTTAGGGTCTATGAACTCCATATACGCTCCTCCCCTTCCGATTGCATCGGCTAGCAACGCTCTTGGTCTTAATCTCAATAGTGATCATGTGCTTCCATCTGCGAGGATGCCAACATTGGTCGCACCCACTCCCATCTTTTCAAGTCAGCAGTTTCTGAGAAGTTATAGCTATGACACTGTAGCGGATGGACCATGATCGTGGAAACGGAGATTTGATAGATGATAGATCGCATCGTTATTGATAACACACTCGCCGTTCCTTGCTCACCTGCGGATGGACATGATTTTTAGTATCTTTTTGTCTCTGCATTGTTATGACCCGCTGTATTTATCCATTCAGTGTATTAATTAACTACAGAATGCTGCAAGGAAATCCATAAAAAGGAAGTGTACAGGAAATGTACATTGACTGTATAGCTCGGATTAACACAGTATTATAGATGCATTAAAACCGTCTCTCCAGTTTTTTTTTCGTAACTAAAGTGAATGAAATGCTACTTGGATAGATAGAGAGAATTTCAGAGTTCATGAATCAGACGAGCAGCCCTTGAAGATCGTGCTTTGATCATATATTTGAAAGGCTCGGGATGGCTGGGCAGTGAGTGATAGGCGAGTTGAAAGACTCCGTCACATACCTGATAGTCCCCGAGGTGTTCTCATGCACCGGAATCACTGGTACGCCGTTCTCAATGGCATTAGAAATGGTGAAGACAGCGAGAGACATGGCTATGCATAGCCATAAAGATTGTTCAGCGAGATACATTCCCTGTGTTATCATTAATTTATACGGTTTGACAACGAAAAAGAAATAGCCACAGGACAAATCCTTCGCGCAAATCCGAAACAAGCGTGCTTGGGATCCCGTTGCGTAGCCTTGCCCGGCTCCTCGATAAACCTTGTCGGGTCGAAGGTAAATGGCTCAGGGTAAACAGCCGGGTCATGTAACATAGCCCTGCAGCGGGGATCAGATACATACGACAGGAAAAAAGACAATTACCATAGATTGGCCACAACGAGAGAGCCTTTGGGAATAAAATATCCGTTTATCACACCATCTTCGGTAGCTGCATGTGGTACCCCTAGGAAAAAACTTGTCGGTTGAATGATTTGTCGTAAATGATGGTCGCTCACCTAGTGGTGCTATGTTGTGCCATCGGAGTAACTCTTTGACCACAGCGTTGACATACGGCAGATTTCCACGGTCAGCGAGGGTTGGGAGTCTGTTTGGCCCGATAACGGTATCGATTTCTACTTGAGCTTTTTTCTGAACTTCTGGCGCTAAAATCATTGCCAAGTAAAATGCTTCTTGACTTGACTTGGTGGTATCGGCACCAGCTGTACAACTTCAGATGAATTTTGATAGTAGAGATCGCACTTACCGCCATACAATGAGGCTGCACAGTGACGTACGTTCCAAATCGTCTCTGGATCTTCTTCAGTTTCGTCGGTCAGCGAGGAGGAGACAAAACAAGCCGGTGCCTGACCGGCGCGCTAAAGAAGGAAAGGTTGACGGAGATAACATTGCAACAGTGACTCACCATAAGCTTCCTCGTTTGAGCGAACGGCACATCAACCATGTCATTAAAAGCGGACTCGAATTTTCGACCAAGTTTTTTAAAACCGCCACCAGGGCACCATTCTGGTATGTAGCGGAGGAGGGGGAAAACATCTACCAGAAAAGCGCCTGTACAGTCAGCACACAAAATGAGACAAAACTGCCGCGGGAAATACCTGGGGCTGTTGCGACACTGAAGTTGTCGTTGGCCTTTTCAATTAGAGTAACGAATGGATCATTTTCATCTTGAACTTCAATGCCATATGTCAGTCTCATGATGATAGCGCCATCAAGTTTTCGCAGATTAGGGCCTAGTGCATCGGGAGCGGCGAAAACACGCTTCAAGTAAAGTCGCGTTTCAGACTCTATCACGTCTGAAAACCGTTGCACCGCGCTGAACGATCCGATCAATTGTGTGATAAATTTTCTGAATTGTCGGTAACGAGGTCCGTAACGCATGAGGACGATGGTCTTGGAATAGCCGACGATTTCACCTCCAAAAGCAAGGACTGGCCTATCAGAATAAACTGAGCCTTTCTTGTCAAAATCTTCCATAGCCTTGGCTGAATTGACGATTATCATTGACTGGCCCATGAGGTTGACGTGAACCATGTCACCTAGAAAAAAACGCACACATTTTAGAGGCAGACTCAACGAAAATCAAACGAGAAAAACATACCCCATTTTCGTCCCCACTGAGCGAAAACTTTCCATTCACGTTGTTTCGGCATATCGAATATGTTCTATATTCCAAGTCAGTCCAATTGTCGGCTTAGATGAAGCATCCCGCACTCCGATTAACGGCCATCCGGGTGGTCCAGGAGGAAGTGGCCGCGTCTTTTTGGATACACAGTGATGAAGGAGGGATAAGACAGCTTGAAGAGCTGCAGTCAGAAAGAGAGAATCAAGCAGAAGAGAAGGGAAAGAGAACATTGTTGTGATGATCGAAACGGTTGCCAATTTGAAGGCAACTCACTGGCACGAGTATCACCGAACCTGAACGTAAATAGTTTGACCTCCTTGGGAACTAGGCATCAGACACTATATTCCCGTCGGGGAAAAAGGAGCCCGAACCAGTTAGTACCAAGTCGTTTTGTAGATCTTGATTATCATGAATTGAGCGACAACGTAGGGTCAAAGACTGTCGGAAGGCTTTCTAGATTATGAATGAAATGCGCTAGTAAGATCAGGTGGCAGTTGAGTAAAATTAAGCATGCACTTAGAGGGGATCATCATGATGTCAAATTTAAGAACGCGTCCGCACCGATCATGGCTCAGGCTTTACCCAACCTTCTGCAAACCTCCCGTGATGCTTAAACAGCCACTGCTTCTCGCGTTTAATACTCGCTAGGATGTTAGCGAGCGGCGCATCTTTGGACACTCAGACTCCTGGCCCGAATTGGACTGATGCACTTGATGCCAGTTGATGGTGTCAATTTTTCGACGGCCCCCGGGGCTACATATGGTTTTCAACCGGCCAGAGACAACGCAAAATCTGTATACAGACATGCTTTTCAACCTGAACAGCCCGGGTCACCCGAAGGTGTTGAAAAACCTCGTAGCCGTGGTGTACGGCATCGAGCATGAAAAAGGGTATTATCTTTTTCTCGGTCAATATGCTAGCAGGCTAGGCCGTCCTGACATCTTCCAGCATCGGAGGATACTCTCTTCGACGAACAGAACAGAACTCAAGTTCCGAGTCGAAGAAAGGATAACCGGTCTGAAAATGGTTCCACACCGTGACGGGTCCGACTTATTCGCTCCCACATTCCATGCAGGCTGTCAATGCGACGACATCAAGCCACCACATCGTGTGGCGTATGTACTCCGCGATGGCAGGGCTGTTTGCAATAACACCAGGACGAGTCTTCCACAAAGTTTCGCACGAGTAATTCGCAAGTACAGTAGCTCGTTCTTGTTACTCGGTAAGTACTTACCAAGAGCAATTGAGGGTTTTCGAGTCCAGCATTGTTTAATTTAGCGACCATCGTTAGTCGAAGTTGACTGTGACACAACAGCGCCGGGTAAGTCTAATTAACGAGATTGTTTTCATCATTTTTTACAAGTTTTTGTCATGAAAGGTTTGTCGCCGTTTGGACATTACGTTGGATCTAGCAGCCCGCACACGGCTTTCCTTTTAATCCTTAGCTTTTCATTCACTGGGTCTTGCACCCACCCGTATCATGCCCGCCACTTTGCAGCCTCCAGGCCAACAGGAGCCCCTTGATAACACGTATGAATGTCAACTGTCACCGTAGGACACCGTTAACTGTACTTCAGTATGGGTGCAATGGGTATCGGGGTTATTGTTTCTGCTGTTCTGTTCGGTATTTCGGTGGTACAGACCTTGTACTATTATACTCGTAAGTCATAAAGCATGTTACTCGTGCCTTCGCTGAACATGCATCTTGTCTACTAGGATTTTCTAGGGATCGGTTGATTCTCAGAATCATGGTAGTTCTACCTACTTCTTCATATTACGCCCTAACAATGTCCTGGGAAGGTTGCTGTCGTGGTGTCTCTCGACTTTGTCCATCTCATTTGCATCAGTCACACGAGTTAAGTTCATCATTTGCGGCGGTCACAGACACTGACCTTCCACAGTATATTACTACTTGATTTCAAACTACTAGTATGCTTCTCGCTCACTCGGCTTATTTTTCCTTGACTGGCGTGGATTAGCAACCATGGAGCGTTAACCGATTTGGTTTGGTACGATCTGTCATGTTACTAATTTTGTACTCAAACGTTTTCTGCAGGAGTGTTTTGGTACACTTTGCGACTACCTTATGACTTGACCTCACCTTGAATCGTAGATAGAATCCCTTCCGACGGGGATGACAGCATTAATCGTGCAAAGGTAAGTAATATGAGTCTGCCCGGACGTACATCACTGATCCGCGGTAGCTTTTACGCAGAAAGGATATATCGCTGTATGTCCAATCGAGACATTTATGGTCTTATTCATTGTTGTTTCAAGTAGGAAACAAGAACCCCATAATCCCAGCCATTGTCCTGCTTCTGGCTCTTGCTACAACAGCTTCTGGGACTGGTAGATATTCATTATCCTCGTGTCACAGTTAACACTAACTATTCACAGCTTGGCTCATATTGGCGCAAGTCCCGTTATCATCAACTGAACTACTACTAACTCAACCGATTATTTATAGATTCACGGGCAAAACATATGAACGGCTGCTCCAGATTTCAGTGAGACTTTTGTTAGTTCCTTAATGAGGTTGATTGCGTTTCCTTCAGGGTCTTACAATCACGATAAATGCCCTCAGCATGTTCAATGACGCGCTTATTGCCTGTTGCTTGTGTCTACTGCTATTGCGATCGAAGACCGGCTTTCATAGGTAAGATTGACGGTCCAGGGTGTCGAATCTGAAAGTTACAGAAGTACGGATCGTGTAATTAATCAACTGGTGCGTTCGACGTCTAGGTCACGTCTGATTTATTAATCTCGAGGCAAGATCGCTCTCGTCGTGAACACAGGAGTGTGAGTGTTCTTTAGCCCAGTCCTTGTTTATACTGAGCTTCTGCTAGATTAACTAGGTATGGTTGACAAAACTCACACTTGCTGCGTCGCTCACTTGACACAGTTTGTGTGCCATAGGGGCCTTAGTTTCGGTGATTATCGACCTCTTATCTACGTTTTTGACTCGTGACACCCCTGCAGCTTGCCGTATTCCCACAAACGTTAATCTATGCGCCGTTCTACTTTTGTATTGGCCGATGTGAGTCTGTTCTCATCAAAATTGTGTCACGTTCTGAATGGCTGTCAATCAAGTATACACAAATTCCTTTTTGGCCACCCTCAATTCACGAGGCGTTATCAGTACTGCGAATCGACATCCAAAAGACAAGGAACGGGTGGACATGGTGACTTTCACTGCCGACTTCACCTCGGTTCCTCCGGAGTGGAACTCGCAAGCCAACTTTTCAACAATCGACACTGTGAGTGAACAAAAATGCACTCATGACGCCCCGGGCATGGTATAAGTGAGTCTTTTTTTCCATGATTTGACTGAGAGCCGATGGCTGATCTTGAATGAGAAGGGAACCGACCGCTTGATATGTGAATGCGATCCAGCACAGATCCTACCGCAAAAATATAATTCCATCCCTTGATAAGTACAGCACCCTCCTTTCATTAATGTAGTAGTAGTTTGTACCGGACACCCTATACCAGTTTTTCGAGAGTTAAACCAGCGCTCGATTTGACTCGACGTCTCGCACCATTGACAAGCTCTAGATATCGCAAACATGAATCATTATACTTCGAGCCGAGTTGCCGTGTATATACTTCCTTGCTTGCTTCCTAGCTACCGCACTTGCCGGATCTCTGACGACACGAGTCTGGAATCAGAATACCGCAAGGTACCGACCGCACACGGCTCTTTCCGTCCGATTAAGTGGGTGCCTCTATATTGCCTTGTTGGTCATCTAGCACCAGATCTATAGAAATTGACTATGCGTCAAGGGGTTGGACACAGCTTTGACTGTGATCTCCCCGCAAACCTCCTTATATTATCATTAACCCCAAATTTCGACATTGCTTTTTTTTAGCTGGCCGCCCGCCAAATAGATTGAGCTGAAGAGTATAGATGTATGAGAACGATAGTGCGGTGGTAGTTGTTATGCAGTCGGGCCCTGGTGCGCCTAAGTGATCACCAATTTACCTTTCAAAGTCTTGTTCATCACCTCCCTAGACCCGTCAAAGCTGTCGAGTTGATCCTGTACAGTGTACTACGTCCGATCGAGTCCATTTTTATTTTGTTTCACTGTTGATCGAACGTTGATCAGTAAATCGAAGGTGAAGACCTACTTACATGGAAGCCTGGGAGAGCCTGGGAGAGCTTGGGATACAAACTACTGGTTCGATATCGATGACTGTTGCTATGCATTACGCACGATGCTACGGGTCGTGATGATCGATGACTGTCAGGATGGCAAAGACAAGACAGAGACAGCTCGAATTCTGAATCAGAAGAATATGCTTCCCCCTACTAAGCTTTTTGTTTTGTGCATGGTTAGTTGTTAGGCAGCTTGCGCCTTGTCTCTACTTGGACCATAAGGAACATTAAGCCAATCCAGAACCCATCTATGTCATTAATTTCAGGCCAGTCAGTCGGGCCTTTGGTCCGGATCGTCCCCATTCATTTCATTCGTTGTTCGCCAGCGAGGAGTTAAGTTTTTTCCATGTCCGCGGTGTACGGGATGCTAGGGTATGATGTGGTAAATCTCTCGATGTATAGCTTTCTCTTGGACTTACCAACTTGACCAACTTGATTTTTTTTGCAAAGGAAGAGACCAAAAGTAGATGTGAGTTGCACTGGCTCATTATGATCAAGGTAAGGAACAAGCTGTCAAAATAAGCGCTCGGAAAATAACGGGCCATAGTTCTGGGCGGAGCTTTCTAAAGCGGACCTCGCCATTACGTTATCAGTGAAGCATACAAGACTCGGCGAGAACTTGTGAATCTTCCTTCTTCCTCGATTGCTCATTGGATCACCAATATATTTACAACGAATTACTTTTAATTCAAGTGAACCTAATAGCTTGCAAGTGCCCTCCACACTGCCTCATACCCTACATAATATTTTCCAGAATTTCCTACCTCCGTACTCCGCCACAATGTCCCTGTTGCAGGCTCTCCCCGAAGAAATAATCGAGAAAATCCTGTTCGAGGCCATGCAGCCAGCGCCGGCGTTGATTAGGCCCAAGTCAGCTATACTGCTCACATGTCGTCAGTGGTACAGGATAGCCCAGCCATTATTCTATGCCTCTGTGTATATCAGGAACGAGACCCAGCTCTTCAGGCTTGTAACCACCCTTGAGCTTTCCAATCACTCTGCTATTGGTCCCCTAATTCGGTCTCTCACCCTTTCGTGCTCATTGGCGTCACCACAGTTACACGCGCTCTTCTTTCATTGCACAGAGCTCAGGTCTCTCGACATATGTCTAGATTCTCACTCCTTTGGCATGCAAAACTGGCCTGTTCCTCGTGTCTGTACTAGTAGCCTTGTCGGACCCGTAACGTCTCCCAACACGGAAGCTCTCCTCGCGTCTATTTCATGTCTCCACAAGATCAGGCGTTTCACACTGCGTAAAGATCAGAACGTCTACCTCACGCTTCCAGCGGTGGGACGGTTCATCAATGGCTTGGCGGATTGTGTTCGTCATTGGACTGATCTTGTAAGTTTCTCCGATGATATCTCGCACAAGCCTGACTCCTCTAGCAATCTATTTACATTGCATTCCGTGTGTCGGATGATACGGGAGTTTCTGCATACCTGCAATCCGGCTTTCAAAGTGACAGACAGCAAGCTACAACGCCACCGTCACCGGTGCGGTCTCCGTTGACAAACCTCACTCAAGCACTGTCACATTCCCCTCGTCTCGAGAGCGTGACAACACACCTTCCAAGCGTCTGGAACAGCGTTCTCGCAGGACTTGTGAACGAGGATGAAAATGCCGCTGAACCCTCTGGGTCAGTTTCTAAATCCGCCAATCTCAAGAGAATAGTCCTCTTACCTGGAGCCGGTTCCCCAAAGCCCGCACCACCTTACTTCCGACCCACCTATCATTCTATCATAGAAAGCCGTATGCCTGTTGCGGGATCAGTCCCCGGTCATGGATCAGTCCCGGGTCATGGACTAGGTCTATCCATTGCGCCTACTCTCACTTCTCCCCCAACCGAGCTCAAGTATGAGAAGACGGAGGCAGTGCCTCCGCTTCCTACTAACTCCCTCTACCTCTCAACCGCAGCTCGTTACCACCCGAGATTGATGGACCTCATTCGTGAGGGATGGAAAGAAGCCTTTTCATCAGGAATCGGAGCGGATAGTTATGGTGCCGGCCGTGGACGAGCATGGACCTGGGCTGCTTGATGAGAGTTGTCTCACAGTCAACTTTTTACATCATGATGCCCACAATTCCTTCTCTGACATGTTCATTGTAGATATTGATTTGATGCATTCAGCCTGTCAGAAATTTTCACTGCGCACGCACATATCACCGGCATCGGACTCTATAATAGCCAATACCTCTTCCTCTCTCCCACATTGTGTTCTCTTTTCCCTAGCTTGCTATATAGTCACAATATCCTCGGATCTGGTATACCATACAGTCTTCCTATTACTATCAGACACTTTATGACTTTTCACGATTCTTTCTACGAAAGAAAGTTACTGTAGAAATACTATGATCATAATAATCCCACGTACCCGCTCTACGAAAACGTTAATTTCCGCTACCCTCACGAGGTTGAGACAATCAGACATCTTTAGTCGTTCCACAACGCGTACAACGCAAAAGCGTACACTATCTGCTTCCTAAACCGCATCATAAGCTGGAGCCGGGAGAGAAGACTATGAACTTGCATCTTCAAACCTCCACTTCTACCTTGTATATTCGGTTGGCTTGGGGCCGCGGTGACCAGGACCACCACCAACCTCGAAGCGGGGAACCACTGAAACGTAAACAAAACGCGTTAATCCGCGTTGTTTAAGCAACGATCGTGACTTGAAGTCTCCGGAGGCGAACCTCCTGGAGATACATCCACTTCTTGGGTGATTCATTGGAGTGGAACACTTGGAGAACGTATGATGCCCGAGTTTTCTCGGCTTTGGGAATGGCTTGCTGCGTTCGCGGGTGGAGGAGTCTGCTTCCTCGGATGATAGAGGATGTTCTTTGCTTCGTCTGCGAGATATCTATTCCCAAGTTTGTAGATAAAGGGGTTTGAGAACGGTGGATCAACTTGAGCTTTGTCGACATAGAGTAATAGTCGTTTCCTGGCTGGATCGATTCACACTTCTGGTAAGTAGGTATGAGGTGCGCTTCAAGTGTATATTGCTCCTCGGGAGACTATCAAAGAACCAGTCTGCAGTAGTGCTTGTTCCCGGAAAGTCGATGTAGTCTTCATCCGATTGTCCAGCTCGACTTGCTTTCCGAGAACATACTTGTCTGAAGACATCGTCCGTTCCGTTGTCTACACATGCCAGGATGAGGGGAAACTCTCCGGATGGAGCAAACCTATCTCTTGGCAGAGCTAAACTCTTGAATTGTAGGTTTGAGAGCATCGTAGATATCCATGGGCGAATCGAAACCGAAGATTTTAAAGCTTCGAAGAGAGATCTGGTCGGAACCAAAAGCACAAGTTCCTTTTCGATATCCAAAGCGTGCCCTGTACACCCAAGTGGCTGGTGCAGAATGCGTAAAATGAATAACCCATTTGTCAGTTCAGGTAGGGGTGTCCAGACGGGAAGTTGTCGCTGTTAAAGCTCACAAAGATGACACTCTACTTGCGGCGAAGGACGTATCCTCTTCCGTGTGCATGGATACAGGTTGGCTGAGCATTTACGAAGGTGGCGAATAAGAAGATGGACACCGAAAATTGTTTACCCCCGGTGTCACTAAGGAAGCTAATAGCGCACAAATCCCCGGTCGTTGACCATAGGACAGTGCCAATTCTTGTAGGCGTTCTGCCATGTCGCGTCCAGAGCCGACTCTTTGCCGCGAGTGCCATGTGCCAACGTCAGTTGAGCGGTCATGACGTGAATGAAGCATGATTAATAATCATGACGTTGTCATCATCAACGTTAACCGGCAACTCTCATAACTTAAGTACTTACTGACTATCCGAGAACTCTCGATCCATTACAAACTAACAGCCTTATTGAATCAGTTTGCTCGTGATACAAATCCACGACCGTGTCAACCAATTCAAGGTCGTGTGATTTGCTTCTTGCGGCCCGCGCTTCCCTATTGCTTCCCTCTGCTTCCTCATAGTAACTCCAACAGCGAAAGTAAACCTGTAATGGCACCAGCAATTCTAGCAGTCTTCTCAATCCCAGGAGATCTCGTTTCACTTGACGAGTTCCAAGGTAGGTTAATCACTCTTCTTATTATTACAATTCAAGCTTGCTACCAAGACTGGTACAACAACGAGCACGTCCCTCTCAGACTAAACCACCTCAAATACTTCCTCTCCGGCGCCCGCTACTCCTCTTCGGACTTGAAAGTCTGGGCAGCTCTATACGAGATCGACGATATATCGTCCTTTTCGCATCCGAGCTATACTGGTCTCAGAGAAACTCGAAGCTCTCGAGAATCAGACCTCATTAAACGATTGGAGGTTTTAGATCGGAGGGCTTGTGAGGTTGTTTCTGATACGGGCGATACAGGCAAGACAGATTATACTGGGCTTAAAGTCGGCAAGCCGACTGGTTGGATTGTTACGCACGGGTTTGATACGGAAAATCAAGCTGATGCGGTCTCGTCTTTTGAATCTTGTGTGAATAAAGTGAAGAGAGACGATGGATGGGTGAGATCGAGAATGGTTCGATGTATTGATTCTTCGAAGGTGGGGGTAGGTGTGCCCAGTGGCCCTGAGGGTCAGATTGTTCCTCGATATCTGGTGTTGCATGGTAAGATGTTTATCTTGCAGGTGAATACCCCTATGAACTTGTTCTAGAACTCGTGTCGCCTGCTTCATGTGATAAAACCATCCGGCAGGTTAATGAAGAATCCAATGTGGCTGAGATTATGACATGGGAGCTCTATCGTGCCTATCCGTGTATTGCTCAAGGCAACATCTAGTTGTAGTGTTGTATATCACCGGTTTAGTTTAGCGTTCCCAGAATCCTCGAGGATGTGGGCGATTGACATGCCCCGCATTTGATCTCTTCACATTGATTAGACTCGGGAAGCTAATCGCCAGTTGTGTCTATGTATCAACGCTGCGATCGTGCCCCCATTGCTATCTTGCCAGCACTTTACAACGACGCGTCCTTATCGCTGCTGCTGCTGCCAAACGGCACGACAAGTGCTAGTAACATTGATGCTTTGAAAGCACACTATGAGATAGGACTTGACCAAAAAAAAACAAATTCTGTAGTCCATGAACTGGAGATCCCGGCACCGAATTCCGCAGATCCAACTTGTCAGCGTGCAACTTTGTCTACTCATTCGGTGATAGGACACGTTTTGCCTTTCTAGTTTCTCGTACTGGCAGTATCCACGTGTCGTTCGTGAAGCATGTCCAAAGCACTGACAAGCAAAGAAAATGACCGTGGTCCAAGGCTGAGAAGCGGCTCGACCAAGCAAAAAGATAGCCTCCGAACGTCGAGGCTTGCATCGAGGGCTGGTGAGGATGATAAGTGGAACGTTGCCATCGCGAGTTGACAAGTTTTTTTTTGTTCTTATCTCATCTATAGATGAGCGGTCCGAGAGGAGGTGAGACCCTGAACCTCAAGTAGAAATGCCAGACTGTCCACCACTTCCAAACGGAAGATGGTTTGGTGGAGAATAAATGAAGACGGCGTATTATTATGCGCAGAGCTCAGATCGAGCAAGAATTTCTTTAGCGTTCGGGACGGAGGTAGATCGGATTTGATCGTCCGATCTCGGCGACCAAGGAATGGTTGACTTGAAATGATGCATCGATAGCAATCGTCGTGCAGCTCGGGCCTCAGGGAGCGGGTACAATTAGAATGGTAAGGGCATCATATTGGGATGTGCCTAGGTCCGACCGGCGCAGTTTATATAAGTAGAAGAACCATCGAGAACGATTGCGGACGCTGTGGAACGCAGTGATAGATGCAACAGTCAGCTTGGTTTCAGAGTAGTCATCAACCCCGATGGGGCATGAGTCATGTTGGCGCAGTCCGGTTTGTAGGTCCCTCGTTGTTCCGCCACTTGGAAGGCGAAGAAGATGAACACATGTATGAACGCGTCGTGATCGATGAGATGAATTACCGACTCCATATTCACTCCAAACTCAGAATTCAATCGTGGGAAGCCATCAATAGAAGCATCTGACGGATAGATTTCCTTTTTTGGTGTTACGTCTACTGTCTTATTTATCCACAAACCCATAACCCTACCCAGAATTTCTTCCTGTTTCCCCCCGCGAGGGGCTTTCAACTGCTGGTCTCATGCTGACACTCGCTCCAGGATCGTGTTGCGACGTTTGTGCAGAGGAGTACGGGCCTCAATGCCTGCCTCACTCAATTCCTTGTGGTACGCACTGAAAAATTAATTTTTTATTTTATTTGACAATGGCCAGGACATGTAATGTGTGCAAGTTGTTGCAGTACCATTGCAGAGAAGACCCCTCCCCGCCAACTCTCGCCAGTCTGTCCTTTCTGTCGCGAACATTTCAAGCCGGACACCGCTCGTCTCATTCGCACAGACTTTTCCTCAAGCGGCTGGAATACTCCCCGTAGAATTCCGCCTTTCGTCGAAAATCTCGCAGATTCTGCATCTGTCTTGTGGGCTCGCAAGGCTGAGCGTTTCCTGAACACAGATAATGGTTGTTCTAGATCACGCGAAGAAGAAGCCCGCAGACTCGAAGACAGAGTCGCAAAAGTCGCACACAAAAAGTGCTCAGTCGAGGAGGTCTCTTCTCTCCACCAGGACCTCGAGGAGTGGCTCACCTCAGTCAAATCGGGTGACCAGGTAAATATTTTCTTTGTGTGTTTTTCATTGCTTTATTGTTCTGTCAGAACTCTTCTTTGTTCCTCAGCGCAGCGTTACTTCGCGCTATTCTTATGAATCATGTCGCACATTCAGAGGCAAGCAAACAAGCAAAATCTACAGAAGCCTCTCTCAAAGGTAAACTTGACGATATGGAGCTCGCCAACTCCAAGCTAGAGGCGGAACTTCGTCGGTGAGTCATTTTTTTTGTCCTTTTCCGCAGTATGCTAAGCCACTTTCAGACAAGTGAGTCAACTAACGCACGGTACGGTCTTGGCTAACGTAAATTTTCAGCGAGTTTCCCTCTCACAAAAAGCTCAAGAGTGCCAAACACTCAGAACTGAGCTAACTAGACTCAAGGTTGTGGCGACAACCTTGGGTGGTTTCCCCCCAAGCTCTGTAAACGAACGAGCAACATCGCCGCCCCCTCCGGCCGTGTACGCGCCCTCGACCCCATCGAGGCTCAATCCGGTACACACAAGAACAACTTCTCTGCATTCACGACCTTCTACGCCTGCTACGCCCTCTGCACGATCTCACACGCCCGGCCCTACGACCGTACGATCCCATACACCAACGCCCACCACACGATCTCATACTTCCATGGGAATGCGAGCCCAAACACCCGCACCATTGTCTCACCGCTCGCAAACCCCGGCACCTCCACTACCCACGAACAACTCACGAAGACTGTCAGAGTCTGCTCCCTTACCCCAAAAATTAGTTCGCTCTCTTTCAGAAGAGAAGCAAGAAGTCCATGAACGTTGGATCCCTCCGTTCCTATCTGGAGACCCGTTCAATTCAAAGTATTCACCATCCAAGTACACTAGCCTTGCCCGTGCCATGTCAACTTCGGCAGCAGCCCGTGCAAGTTCACCTTAAATGAATTCAGTTTTTCATCCCCCTCGTCTCCGACTTTTTTTCTTCTTCTTCTCCGACTTTTTGTTACATACTTACCTTACAAATTGCGTCTAGTTAGGGCTTTCCGCGGGCACTACTGTATCGATTAGCCTCTGATACCGCATGGACGGTGGTCAATTCCTTTTCTTTTCTTACCTACATCTGAGACCCTGTAAGCTCTGGTAGCTTTGGGGTTCTCTTTTGCAATTTTCATACTTACTACCTTCTACTTCACGTCATTCGTTCTAATTCGTTATCTTGAACATAACTATTATTGAGAGCGGGTCGTGTGCGTCTGTACGCGAACTGCTCTCATTCTACTTCGTTACTCGTTTCCCTTTGTTCTCATTCTTACCACTCCTCCCCGAGCGCTACCTCCTTCCCCTCTAACATTTTAGTTCACGGTGTCTATTTTAGAGTTTATACCTTTCCAAACTACTGTTGGGACTGAAAACAAACTTTTTTGTAGCACTGGATTTCATTCATATACATACCTCTTTTCTTTTTTATTCTTATTTTGTGAACATTTCTGGAACTCTTTTTTTCATTTAGTACCTCTTATCCCCATCGATGCGAATTTTTTGTGATGGATGAGTATTAGACGTATTGTTTGTTGCAAAGTTATACTTGCGATTAATACCAGACCAGAATCGTTCATATTTGCCCTTTGCCCTAAGGGGCGTGTTGTTAAGCGGCGATGATGGAGATATGATAAGAAGCCTTGAGGCCCTGCTGTGATGCCACAGGTGGTAAGTGTTAACCGGGTGAAGGCTGGCAGGCAGTTGATTTCTCCCGTGCGGATGGCGAAGAATGAAGTAGTGAGCGAGGGGTATGTACGTCCCTGAGATGACGGACCGGGAGCCTGAATGCTGTATGTAAATGTGTCGTACCGAGACTTTGCAAGCGAAGAAAGGGTGGGCGTGAATTGACAGTATGTATGAATGCTAGGGAGATGGTTCACTGGCAAGTGAGCGAGCGTCCACCGTTCGTCAAGGGGCCTAGGGCACGAAAAGCCAGTTCTTATCTACACGTAAAGGGACGACGAGAACCCTATCATCAGTTATCACCTTTGCGTGTAGATAGCGAATGGTATGCTCCTAGCACTCAATCTAGGCCAGAGTCCATTTTGATGGCAAACGCAAGACGAGAAGCTTCAACATTCCCCCAGAACGATATGCTGCGAGATCTAATAGAAATGAGATTTCGGTCTATCGTTTTCTTCTTTCATTGCCAGTAGAATGCTCCAGCTGATCAGGGAACATGTAGGCCTTCATGGAACTTCGGCCGTGATCGATAGATAGTGAGATCTACTGAGACAGTGGCACTGGCAGGCAGGCATGTCACACGAGCGAACTTGAAGCTCCAAGCTTGAGCCAACGAATTGCTTGCACGACAGTTCAGCTAGAAGCCAGAGGAGAAGATGGACATCTCCGAGTTGTGTCAATTCTTTGGGTAGACCTGTCTGCCAGAAGATTCAGCGGAAATCGGCTTTTGCCATCGCCCAGGGTAAAGCAAACGCTTCATCAGGTCACTTTTCATATGCCTTCCAAGAAGGACTGTTTGTAAGTGAGAGCAGAAGTCAAAGGTCAGTGGACGACATCATGGCGGGCGTTTGGCACGTTCGAAAGCTTACGTACACTTGCAACTTTTCTTCTTCTCGACTTTGACGCGTTGCGGTATTGGCTAGGCTGGCTCTCCTATAACTTTGAAAAGCCTCGTGGTCCCAAAATCTTGGTCCGATTGCTCAGCTCAACGTGCCGCCACGGGGGAGGATGTTATGCAAAGTTCAAACGATGACGAGCGTCAGGATAACACCAACCTCTCGTGGTCTCTGATACTACGCGCAATGTTGGCTTTCCGGCGACCACTGACATGAAAACATCGAAATAGCTCGCCTGGGAGCTCTAGAATGCAACGTGAACTGAAAGCTAGCAGCGACAAGTAACAATACAGTACCGAAGGTGAATTTCGAAGACAGTAGTGTCACGTCGATTTGTTGCTTGGTCTAGCAATGGGTATGTTTCACTCCCAATTCACTCAGTGACTTCATTGTTGGTGGCATGCGAAAATGGGAGCTTTTTGTTGCAACTCGTGATATAGCAGTTGGTCTCTCAAAGCTGCATTCGGCCGAATTGAAGAAGACACTCTACTGAATACAAGTTCGCAGCTGTTCCCATCGGAATGGTAAAATACCCGCTCACAGTGAGTAAAGGAAAATCCATATACCGTTCTCAATTCATCCGGTACAGATCGTGTCCCTGTTCTGCATGTAGCAATTGTCCTGATTGGTTACAATTTACAATACAAATCTGAAAACGCGAAAATTCATGTCCTCTAGACCGCCGATAGTTACTTGGTGGCGTGAGCACTGTCATGGGGCTGCCCAAAGTTATCAAAGGAAGGTAAGAAGAATGGGAGAATACTAACGGCGTCCTTGAGATCGAGGACCTTGGCCAGAGCATTGAATTCCTCTGTGGTGGGCGTCACATTACCAGTGCAAACTGTTAGCCGAGGTGGGATGAAGAGCAGCACGGTGAGCATAAGATTGAATGAGCACTCGATCACATACTATTGATTACATGCTGTTCATTCAGTCTAGTTTGTTCAGCAATCTTGGTGTACGAGATGCCTAGATAACGATTAGGGGTGACGTGCACAGTGATATCACTGGCCTTTCTTCTTCATAGCAGCAGCAAGCGCAGAGCATCGAGGGTCGGGAGCCATATTGATGTTAAGTTGCAAGTGTGGTTGGGGTGGTGTGATCAGACAGGAAGATGCCACGGCTCTTATATATCCGGTTCGTAGTCAAAGATCCGGAAGATGCGAAGCCACTGACGCCCAAGATAAGGTTGATTAAACGTCGATAACCTCTCTTCATCCACGCTGTTGGCTTGTCAGTGCCTTAGATAGGGAAGTCACGTTCGTATGGCAGCGATTCAACCCCATGTCAATAGACGAGTGGTATCGCCCCTTGGTGAGAGTTGCAAACAACGCTCTATCATCCACCACAGGGTGCGATCGCGAGGCATCTTGATCGGTTCAGATTGAACGGGGGACATGGTACTTGTTTTCCTGTATCGGTTTCTTCTAGCGGAACAAAGTCGTTGATGAAACACACCAACAATATGGTTTTGTTTTCGCAAATTGCCAGGACTCCTGCTCGCAACCGGGCAGGTCCAGACTCCAGACTCTGATATGCAATTGATAGAGATTCCCGAATCGCCTCAACCATCTGCAGCTTCGACAACGTTCGCTCCGGGTCGCATGAAGTTCCCTTCTAGCTTTCCAATTATTCAATCGCCATCCGAACTGCATGAGATCTTGGCCATAAGGTCGAACGGTAAAACAGCTAACCTTTTACTAATAATCGCATCTCACGCTAACATCAAGGCCACCGGGACGGTGTTTTCTCTTGCACGGTCGAGTCCATGGTTGTCGAAATTTGTCGGGATACCAGTGGGTATACGTACTGTGATAGGCTCCACAGAGACAAAGAATTGGCAAAGATGAGCCGCGTGTCTGATCCTCGATGATTGACTAATGAGCTGCAAACGAAGTTGGCACTTCGAAACTTGCTCTTGAGCAGTGTACGAATATGAGTGGAGTGAATGCCCGCAGCCCAATGGGCTTATAAACATGGCAGGGCGAGAGCGAGTGGTTTTATTGTCAATAAAGCTCTAGTCCAGTTCTCCCAAAAAGTACCCGCCTGAACTAGTACGCCAACAATCAGGGCCCTGTAGGAAAAACACTTGAGCTTTGTCGCGTTTCCTGCTTGAAGGTTGAGCAATACTAGTATCTGTGTTAATTTGAGCGGTTTCCTCGCCGTCTCTTAACAACCGCCAGAAGGAGATGGATCTCAATCCAAAGGAAATTTCATGTCCACAAGCCTGAGTAGTCCAGATCTGTGTACAGACTCGACACGAATGTTAGCCTAGAGTAGTCGTAAATCTGGCTGTACAGCGCAGTCATCCAACAGCCAGCTTTGGTTTCGAATACATGGCCGAGAAATGTGATATGACGAGGTTATCAAGTACGGCAGTTTCGTTCAAGGCATATGTTTGATGCGAGTCAAGTACTGAATCGTGATCGTGAGTACTTGAGTAGGCGCGTCGCGATCAACATCATGTGACATGCCATTTCTGGTTCCAACAGGTTCCAACGTGTTACTAGTGGTTGGAACACGCCCTCCTGCCCGTCGAGGGCCAAGTAGCCCAAGTCACAAACGCTAAGCCACATGAGCATGAGCAAAGCTAAGAAAACCAGAAAGAAAAGGTCCGCGTTGCAGGACGATCAATTGTGGCGTCAAGTGGATTCTTTCGAGCGCAACGAAGAAACATACAAATTGGGAGACTGGTAATATTCAATATAGTATCTGAAACCTGATGTCTGATGTTCAACCCTTATATTAGTATTGAGCTCGTTCTTGAGAAAGAGCAGCAGGATGGTACAGCATCTCATGCCTGTATTGTGGAGATCAAATCTCACTTGGAGACGCAGGTATTTTCTAGTGGTACTTTGGGTTAAAAGAAGAATCACATCTTATCAGGAGATTCGGATTGGTATATTGTTTTTTCTTGGCCGATGCTATCGTCAGTGTGACATGGACTTGCTCTGGTCGGTACGACCCGTAAATGATATCGGCGCACGATTTGCAACAAATATGTATGCCCGAATGTCCCCAGACTTCATAATACGTGCGTATACATACCACTTCTTTGAAGCCATGTCTGACTTGTGTGGAAGGCAAGGTTGAAATACCCGCGCTGACAGTCGATCAACCCACACCGAACACCCTATATTGTAAATTCGTTTATGTTTGGGGTGATGATGAAGATGAAGTAGGACGTCTTTTCCCTATAATCGATGATCGTGGAAAGCAACTTTGGCCACGGGCAATTCCTGAAATTCATGGCGAAGACAACGTTCCACCAGCGTTGTATGCATGGACCGACGAAGACGAAAAGAAATACTCCAATTATGTGCTTAACGAAGAACACAAGATGCTCGGTATCCCGCTTCCCGCCAGGGATGACGATGATCGAGATCCGCATACGTATGAGGATCTAGCACGCGTCGCGAGCTTCACGGCACATGGAAAATCTTATGGAGTTGGAAACATGTAAGGCCGCTATTACGCTCTAACACTCTGACACCAACAGGGTTCGACTTCGTTTTGATCTTCGCCCGCCTGATATCTTTGGCTGCATCGTTGAAATACGTCGTGACCCCACTAACAACGAAGTAAAGTCTTTTAGGCTTCGGTGCAGCTTTTGACTATACCACCGTAGGATTTTCACATTCTCGTCTGTCTTTTCACGCAAACAACATCGAATTTAGATGATGTTCATAGAATGTGGAAAGCAAGACCGAAGAATGATTTACGTTTACTGTTCGCTACCGACCGTTCGGTTTGGATCGATAAAGAGAAGATCATAGGTATTTCTGGTATGCTCACACCACCAATATGCTCATTTCTCTCAGAGCATGCCCATATACTGCCTTGTGATGTTAACGACAGACCACCATCTGATTCGCTTTATTTTAAGCATGTTTACACAGCCAGCGGTGCTCTTGAATCTGTTGTTGCAGATGGAGAGGTTCGTTGGCCACAAATGATACGCAATATCAACGATTGGGATGAACTGTTGATGTCCCAATTTCTTTCTCTGGATGATGAACGGCTGAAAACCGAAGGGTCCATTTCAGACCAAATGCAGATGGGCAATATTGCTTGGGATATTTCTGCTATCTCTGTTTCCACCCAACACATCCTTGAATCAACAGGGTTGGATCTTCTCGCAGTCTGCAAATTTATGGTCTCTGCATTGGGAAATAAGGAGGAATATAAGGCACTGGTTTCTCAGCAGGGACAACAAGCGCAGTCATGGCTCAATCTACTTCGCCAGGTAATCAGTCGGCCGAATTTCTGCCGTTACTTATGTTTCGGCCTCAGCTTCTTGATTGCAGCCTGGATAAAGGCGCTCGGTCCTTGTTTTTCCGGGCATTGAATCACTTGTCGAAAAATGCGAACCTTCATCCCGACAGTCTTGTCCTCGATGGACTTGAAATCGAACCCCGTCGAGTGGACCATGGCGGCTTTGGCGACGTCTACAAGGGTACTCTTCTGGGCCGAGCGGTATCTGTAAAGGCTCTCAAGATATTTGAACGGAGGTCATCATATGCTAGTATCTCTTAAATTGGTATGTCTAAAATTGACGCCACATACAGGCTCTCTATCGCGAATCTACTGTCTGGAGTCAATTGCGTCATCCTCACGTTCTTCCTCTCTACGGTACTTATTATTTAGACGCCCTCCAATCTGAATTATGCCTGGTGTCACCATGGATGGACCATGGCAACATCGTGCAGTTTTTGAAGAAATTTCCTGAAGCGAACAGGTTATTATTGGTACGTTGTAGTCCAATTACACCCTGATGTTGTTATGATACTTACGGAAGGCCTTGGACATTGCTCAAGGTATCGCATATCTACATTGGAATAATGTTATTCATGGCGATTTGAAAGGCGTAAGTGATTGGTCCAAGAATGATTTTCACCACAATGGCTCGATCTAGGTTAACATCTTGGTAACTCCTGCGGGAAGGGCATGTATAGCAGACTTTGGCCTGTCGACCATCTCAGACAGCAATCTCATAAGATGGACTTCTCTTTCTTCGGTTTCAGCGAGGGGTGGTTCAATCAGATTCCAGGCTCCCGAGGTCCTCAGAAGTGGAAAAAATACCCGACTTGGAGATATTTATTCGTTTGCGTGCGTATGCTATGAGGTATGTACTATTTTCATTTTTTAAGCACTATGTGCTTATACACTTAAGATGTTTGCAGGACATTCACCACATTCCGACTTGCACATTGATGGGGCTGTCATATATCGGGTAACAGTGGAAGATAGACGTCCCGCGCGGCCTCCATCATCTCGATTGAGTGACTCCCTTTGGACATTGATAGAAGATTGCTGGAGAACTGACCCAGATGATCGTCCATCCGCAGACTTAATTGTTTCTCGTCTCGTACAGCTTCTAGGGACAGAGAACATCGTGGCTAATGACTGGGATGACTCTTTTCTTCGGACTCTGCGCTCGAAAGCTCGGGACGAATCCCTTATCAGATCATTAGAAGCGTTGAAACCATTTTTTGTTGGCAAATTATAACAAGGTATGCATGGATACACGGTATTGGGCAAGGATGGGACCTAGGTGGCAGTCGGTGGTTGGGGTTCATGTACGATAGCGACAGGACGGCCGGTAGGAGGTAGAAGTCCTGTCAAGAGAATAGGATCTTGAACTGAACGAGAGTAACCGACAGACCTTACAACGCGAAAGCCTTGGACGTTGGTGTAGCAGCAGAAGTCGAGGAATGTGCTACAGTATGTGTAATCGACCTGACAGAGAGACCATAACAAAGCATATCGCAAGAACAAGCGGACTGCACATATCCAACACGAAACATACCACAGGTGCAGGTACCACACTGACACCCGCCGAACCCTGACGACAAGTGCATGTCGCAGCTCGCTCCTCCTCGTCACTCGCCGTGACGCCGTCAAACATTGCTTTCCCACCTTCCCCACAATGCGATTGTTGCCCTATGATTGATGAGTTTGGTGGGATTCGGACGACGGCCAAAGCGAGAATGACCATCTTGCAGATACAACACCTCCCCTCGCACGGTCTGGTTCACTCCGTTCGCCGATTGATGGTGACGACGAATTTGGTGGATGTGGACTCGGAATTGAAGGTCATCTGACTCTAGCAGTGGCTGTTGTTCTTTCTCACACCCCCACTCATCGTTGAAATGGAGGTGAGCCCTTTTCTTAGGCTGGCTTACAAGGACTGATTAGATCAACGACAGCTCCCCTCAGAACTTGCTGGTGCAATCGTTTCTTGTTGTGATCATAGTATTCTACCAACCACAGCATGTTTGAACTCAACTTTCAGAAACGAGTCAGAACGTCAGCTTTATCATACAGTCAAGATATCTTGGGGACTTGACACTTTAAGGCCTCAGCTGTTTGCTCAGATTTTCTCAGCGATTTCGAAGCCTCAATATGTGCGGAGGTTTCAGATTCACTTTCAAAGTTACGCTGAGGGCTCAGATGAAGATGTTGCAGTCGCACACGCTGTTCGAGATGCCCTTGCAGTGTTCTCCGAGTTGCAGGAGTTGGACATTTTCTTCAATCCTTACCGAGAAAGTCCTATGCCAATCTGGATGCCCGTTTTAGAACAGTGGGTATTATCTTCTTTGTTTCGTCCCCAAGGCCAATCAGATATATGTAGGCAGCGTTATCATGCATTGAGATCATTCTCTTTGGTGATTGACTATCCCAATCATTCTTGCATGCTATCATTGCTTTCATCTTTTCCTGCATTAGAACAAGTGGTTCTGATTGGTGACTGTCCCTTTCAGCATACAAAAACGGATCTAGGACTGATTTTTGCCATGCCGACATCCACCATCTTAGTTTGTCTCTGGAGCGAAGGACTCGGATTTGATCAAGTTACTATGTATCCCGCTTTCACATCGAAGTGGTCTTCTCAACAGGTCAAGAAAGCTGTCCAGTCATGGAGTACTTCGACTGGCATCTTTATGAACGCAGATCAAATCTATGGCGTCACCGTTTTTATATCCAAAGCTGCTGAACTCGAAAATATTATTATTGGCACCTCTGAAACATTTCCGGGCATCTCAGATATCAGAGTCCATATACAAGAAGCTTGGGCAAGTATTTCATCCTTTTTATGCTCAGTCCTCATAATTGTCTCAACAGACTCCAGATGACATATGTCGCGACATTGGAAAAGCCTTGGCCAGGTGGAGGTATCCTGCGCATATCTGGTTTAGCAGATGGCCAGGTCAACAGCGACCTGATTCATTCCCTGACCAGTGTGAATCTTTGGCTAACGAGCTTGCATCGCATGCATCAAATATCATTGTACGCTTTGATAATGAACTAGTGTTCAAATTTAGACATTAGTAGCCTTCCAGTCGGCTCGTTGCACCTTGTATAACCGGTCAGTTGATAAGTATGTAGTCTTATACCCGGTGCCTAGGTATTCGTTCCAATGGATGTCATCTCAATTGCACAAGCTTAGCCACCTGGTTACACTTACTGGTAGGGATGGCCCACTAGGTGCTGTCTAAGCCAGAGACAATCCTTGTTGAATAGCCGACACTATGAATGTGACAGAATCCGCTTCGTTCCAAAGGATACTTACTTATTGTTTCCAAGGTGCGGGCTGTTTGCAATAAACTCGGTGCTTTCGGCTATGGCTCATACGATAGTGTCAACACTATGCGCTGTGCAGCCTGAGCATGACTTGGGATAGGAACACAAGGTCGCCACTGGATTTTGAGCCGGAGTCAGATACGGCCCGTGCGGGCGAACGCCACAGGCGCGACTTTTTACACTATCGCAGTGACGTTTGTCGAGTTTCATAATCAGTCATGTGATGCAACTTGGACATGCCAACCACCAGCTCTACTACGTGTTTCTGGGACTGCGCCGTGATGGCACTTTTGAGAAACGAATCATTTCTGACAGAATTATACTTCAGGAGGCAGATCCCAACATGTATGATGCCATAGACGCCATCCGTTTTGCGATGGGACACCGGATGCCCCTGGTCTTACTTGTTAGTCCACTGCCAGGAATTTTACACCGCTCTGACTTTGTGCAGATCCCTCCACAAGAAATAGACGTGGATGATAGATTCACTCTCTGTGAGCGGCTCAATGCACTAGGCCCTGTTGATTTCCAGGGTCAAGTTTGGCGACGATGGCGTGAATCGTCCGCAGCCTCAGGTGTCTGGCCAAATGGTCCTCCTCATATATCCAAAGTTGCGTTAGTTGCTGTTAAGGAGGAAGAGTTTGAACTATTGAGTACGTATTCGTCTATCGCAATCTGATGCATTGAGTCGTTCCCATAGATGAGGGCCGAGATATCCTAACGGAACTTCGTCTCGAATATTTCAGCCGCCGTACACCCAAGGCTCCATCGGAAGGTGCAGTTTCGAAAAAATTTGCTTCAGATCAAGCACGTCCAGGAACACACATCGAGTGTGGCCGTCCACGACCTGAACATCTTCCCATTCCTCTCGCCCTTCAATTTGAACCCTTTGGCAAATTCCGTGACACAATTAGGTGTGAACAGCCTGATCCTGTCATGTCTTCTGTGTCCCTTGTGATGGCACACGACCTGAGTGTCCTTTGTACGGGCGAAGAGCGTCGTCTCAAACTACTCGATCTCCTTCGTGAAGTTTTGGGAGAGCGCCTTGATAGAACCTTCATCAAGCTTACTCACACAACATACGAGACCGACGGAGGAAACGCCAATACTGAGGGTGACTTTGCACCTCCGACTTCGACGCATGTAGAGGTGAAGAAGGAGAAGACTGAAGGTAATTGCGAGGCTTCGTTTGAAGTCATGCTCTATTACACTGAGGGCGTTCGGTTCATTTTGAATTTGATGGGCGATCAGGCCATGGCTTGGAAACAGACCCGGCTTCCATCCATCTTGATGGTGCACGCAGGTCCCAGTCTTCAAGTCTTCGCTGCGACCTGTAACTCAAAGGGTCCCTATATGGAGGTACTTTCTCCAGATCTCCCCATGTCTTTCCATATCCGTGATATCGATGCACGACGCGATTTAGCTGTTCTCTTAACAGCCATTCGAAATCTACATCAAGCCGTTCGTGATGTCTATCGCAATCCCCATGAATATGTCATATCCGCTGATCAAATTGATTTTCCCTATCCTCGTGCCTACGACGATCTCATCAACAGTCGTCGAGTCCCGTTCAAGTACGTCGACAGAGTTGATCCAACTCGGCTTGTCTTTCGCGTCGTTACCGAGGACGACGAACGGGCTAACCTCTTCGTCAAGTACATGCGAGGCCGGTATGGGAAAGAGGCCCACAAAGCTGCGGCGCGCCTAGGCCTGGCGCCAGCCTTGCGTGGTTGTCAGAGCTTACCTGGTGACTGGTGGATGGTCGTCCTGGAGCCTCTACCTGAAGGTTACATCGATTATGAGGATGCTAAATGTCCCAAGGATGCCAAAACCAAGATCCGCCAGGCTGTTGATGACTTGCACAAAGAAGGGTTTGTACACGGTGATTTGCGTGCAGCTAACATCTTTGTTAAGTTTGATGATGGAGAATGGAATGTCCAGTTGATTGATTTCGACTGGGCTGGTTGCAAAGGAGAGGTCCGATATCCAATGAATGTTGGATCTTCTGCAAGAATATGGCGGCCGCGACTTAGGATGGATGGTGAAACGATCACGTCAGAGGATGACATCGCAATGGTAGACAATGTTCACCAGCTGAGAAGATGAATCGATGTGAAGGATTTAGAAGTTAGATAAAGTGTTGATTATGCAAGTTATGACCACCTGAATTGTCTACGCATTAATCCTACCTAGCCAGACTTGTTATCCTCGACGATTGTTGATGTATATCTATGCGTAGATATGTTTGTGAAATCTCCGCAGTGATCCCATCCTGTCGCGTAGCTTCCTGTTGAATCGATAACCTTAATGCGTTAATGACCGGTCTTCTCTTCTGTATGTCGTTTGGCCTGCTCTGCTCTCTACATATCCTTAGTGCATTGACTTTTGTTCCGTCCAGTCTTCAACTGATCGTTTCAGGAAAAGTTCACCTCCTCGCAGCTGATAGCTAATAGATTTGCTTCATTCAACGTACCGAACGAAGCCAGGACAGCTCAGAGATCTGAGTCCTTGTTGGAATTTGGGAACTATCCAGAGCCTATTTCACAAGGATCGGATGAATAGTAGAGCCCATAGTCAACGTGGCTGTACCACTCCGATACGAAATGAATCCGATTCTCCTCGAAAACTCGATACGACGGACGTTCGCCAGTCCAAATCTTCCCGGAGAGGTCGTTCTTTGCATCCAATGACTATCTGAACAAGACGTAGATCGCTTGGCTATCACCTAAGTTGAACCGCATCTCTCGCAAGCATTCATATCCTTAGCGAGATAAATCCCTAGACACGAGGCTAGAACGTTACTAGACTCGATGCAAAAGTCGAAGACAAAAGGAAGGACATGCACACTGGCACACTAGTGTTGGTAGTACGAAAGGTTGTTTCACCTTCCGATCGTAGTGACGGTCTTTATGGTGGTCAGGCGCAATGCAGGCCAGAAACTATAAATAAACGGTGTGTGACAGTCACACTCTCACCACTAAACACTGCGGCGACAATTGTGCAGACGAAACCAGACATTTGCTCCTTCTCATAAAGCAGAATAAGGCTCATTGCGAATATTTGTTTGTAATGGTCGGAATGATTTCTGAATAAAGATACAGAAATCATGATTTGAATGTCAGATCACCACGTAGTCGGTCACTATTGCCAAAACCGATCCGACCAATACAAATGTGGACACCGACAACCTCTTTTGGCCAAGTCCGATCAGCCGTCGGGCCCACGCTCCAGCCTGCAGAAATCACAACGGGAGGTAGGATTACATAATACATCACACCCGTTCAGTGTCGCCTACCTCTCAAATACCCATCCCATCTCAACCCAATTACATGGCAAAACATCAAATGTGCAATTATATAAAGTCTGTAGACCAAAAGGATTGGTCTGATTTGAATTTCTGGTCTACAAATATGGCACTCAGAGGCTAACATAGCTAGTTGCGGGGTGTTGCCGCAGTGTTTTGGGTCCAAATAAAGTAATCCTATATAACAGCTTCTAGTCTACCTATTTAGCTCAGTTTTGGGATGGAAAAAACTGTTGTTGTGTGTTCGCCGCATCTTTACTGTTGTGCCAGCTAAGTGTGACATTACATAAGCACACGCGTTACACTAGGACATTGCGCCTGACCAATATTAAAATTTATGGTGCAAACAGTACATGCCACGATAAGATAAGTTGGTTACATAAACGAATGTACGTCCGAGATTTTCGCACAGCGTGCGCTTCTGTCGGACACCATCCCACGCCACAAACGTGAGGGCGGCTCTCTCAATTACATGTAAGCAGGGCTCAGCCCTTTTTTGAGACTTTTTGGTTCTGTGGATCGACTGTGTTTACCCGGCTTGGTTCCAGACCAGCAAAGTAAAGCCGAACCAGCCTTGGACGTATGCGGAAAAATGCGAGTATAAATAGGTCGGAGCTCGTTAAGGGTCTCACATGATTTTCTTTCTGCTCCTTCCTCTCGTCTTTGCACACTCGACGCCAGACCCAGAGGTCCAACGGGGATTACAGGCTGCAGCATACCACGTAGACTCCAAATTATATCTTGACTCAGCTGCTCAACTGACGTTGTAGTGCGCACCTGCAATTGGCGAATTCACAGCATCTCGCCGGCGGTCCTGGGCTCAACAGGTTCTCTCCGGGTCTCCTTCTCTCCCAGCGTATCAAGAGCTGTTCTCTTCCGATGCGTACGAAGTCGCATCGTCTTCCCAGAAACTTCTCGCCTGTTCTGTAGTTGAATCCTCATCCGAACTCAGGAACAACTCTTGTGTTCTGACTCCAGTCGTGACGGAAGGGCCTTATTACCACACGTTAGGCCACCCCATTCGACAAAATATCGCAGAACTTCAACCAGGATTACTTCTCCTCCTTGATATCGGAGTAATTGATGTGGAAACCTGCCAACCACTACCGAATGTCCTTGTTGATATCTGGCAAGCCAATGCTACTGGGCACTACGCCGGACATCCAGTGCCTGCTAAGGATCTAGAGAATGAGAAACCACAAGTAGGTGGAAAACGTAGTGGACTGCTATCCGCGTTTCCTCGAACAGTCGATGAAGAGACCTTCTTGAGGGGAGCTTGGGCTACTGACCAGAACGGTGTTGCAAGATTTACGAGTAAGCCTTCTCTTTCGTAGGGTGAGCATCGCTTAAGATGCTTGTTTGATTGGTAGCCATCTTCCCGGGGTATTACACCGGTCGAGGAACACACATCCACACGAAGGTCTTCACTTCTTGGGATCCTTTTCCCAATGGAACATTTAAAGCCGGTCGCCTGACCCATGTCGGGCAATTCTTTTTCGATGATGAAGTTAACCTCGTCGTGGACCGTGTACGTTTTCTTCTCTTGCTCCTTCTTTCTAGCTGACCGTGTTGGGTTAGATGCATCCATATACAGACAACCCCATCCGTCACACTCACGGCCGGACACGAAATTGGCGTGATTCGCTCAACATCTTTCAAGATTCTCTAGGACCCGAGGGGGAGTATAATCCCGTTTTTAAACTTGATCTTCTTGGCGGAGTGATTAGCCAAGGATTGATTGGGTATATCACAATGGGGATAAACAAGAGTGCCGAGTATGATAACTGGTGGAAGGGGTGAGTGAGGTGTTCATAACTGTACAAGACTTGGAGTGACTTCATGCTCCATCTTGACAGCGGTCTGTTCCATAAGACATTGTATCAATTACTCATTGAGAATAAGTTGCGAAGATACGCGACTACTATCATTTATTTAGCATTGGCAACAGGAACGCCTTTGACGACTTCGACCCAAGAAGGTCTCGAGGATATATCATTCCACCACCTTGCAACATTGGGCTTTGCGGTCATGATATCGCTGCCAGCCCGCTTCAAAAGTGATCCGTATGGAAGATGGAACAGATCTGCTAATGTGAGTTCCTAGAAAAGAAAAAGATTACGATCGGCAAAAGAAAATGGGGAGGGGACTTGCATCTCCAGCGAGGTACTTCTGTTTGGAAAGTATCTTGTCATAAACATCTAATCTTGCAGAGAGAGATTCGATAAGATTATCGAATACAGCTTTGTCCGAAGTCTGACCCTTCATGCTAATGATTGTTAGCAGGTTTAGATGAGAAATGCAATGAGGCGTACGGTTTGAACACGTTCTCGGCAACTGCTTTACTTGCGAAAGGTTCGAAATTGAATGATTCAACAGAGACGGCTTGTTCAAATAGTGCTTGGGCCTTGGAATCACTGGCAGCCGGCGTGAGTTTGGTTCCTTGATTTTTGTATTTCTGGTCAATATAGCGTGCAATAGCACGGCTCTCATAGAGGATGAATCCATCATCGTCCTGGCAATCATATGAATTGACATTCTTGGCTATTGATAGAGCTTACCAGGTAAGGAATCTGACCAAAAGGTTGCTTTTCAAGATAAGCTGGAGATTTGTGCTCCCCAGCGAAGATGTCTACTTCATGGAGCTCGAACGGGACATTCTTCTCTTTGAGTACCACGGCGACGCGCCGTGTACAGGTGGCCATAGCAGACCCGTAGAGTTTGAGAACCATTTTTCAGTGAAGTGGAGGAGGACGATTCTAAGATCGAGTACATTAAGACGCGTCTTTTTATCTAGTTGTGCTGATGAGAGTGGGCTGACACGCAGTTGGTCAGAATGACATCAGAATGTAAGCAGATTAATAATGTACTTTGATAGCAACTGCCATCTGCTCGCGAGTTGGACCAAGTATTATGTAGATTATTGGGAGGTGTTTCAAATATCTCGTTGGGTGTCGTTCGTGGTCAACATTGGTTGCTCACTACAACATGATTAGCGACGTAGCTTTGAATCTTTGAGTCTAGATCTCTGTACAGAACAGAACCTATCAGAACACTATGAGGTTGAGGAGCTTACGTAATAACTTGGTCGTAATATTAATGGTCAATCAATTTACATACAATAGTATCACTAATCTCATTATAAATCCAAAGTTCCTTATTGGGACCTTTGCCAATGTACTCTGCCTTCCTTCCTTCCTTCCAAAGGTCTTTGCGAGCCTGAGTAAGCTAAAAAAGAGGTAGAAGAAATGTCGACATCTGTGGAGGATAGTAGGTTCGGAACGTGAAAGAGACAAAGCCTTTTCGCAACTTCATTGTCTTGCCGGCTTCAGGTGCTTCGGCATACGGGGAAAACGGAGCTCTCTTTACGACAGAGATTAGAGATTGAAGAACCTCCGCGGACGACTCACTCCAAACTAATGAGCTCTTTACAACCATTCGTGGTAGAGATGCTAGGCACACACGGCATCTCCTTTGCGACCTGGGAGGTAGAGATGCCATGAGGTTAATGTAGGCAGAATAACTCACACAATTAGACTTTCATTTAAACCCAATTAAAAGGATCTTCTGGTAAGCAAGCGGAACTAACCTGTGCCCTAACATAGTCAGTGGCCTGCACTTCACAGCAATCTCAGCCAAGGTTCGTATTGGGCATCCGTGAGATTATAGAACCGTTCAATAGAACGCTATTCAAACACATACCTCCTGCAGTCCGACGGTCAGTAAACATGATTACCGGAGCCCATCAACACGCGTGCTAAGCACTAAATTAGTGGCGTGAACAAGTTGGATACGAGTCTAGTTTCGATGCGTTGATAGAAATTGGCCCGATGTTGGAATTGGGTTGGTACTCCCAGTTTTGCCAATGTCGGAGGTTCCGATTGTGTTGTTTATAGTCGTCAGTCGTCTCGTGCTGGCATACAACGAGCTTCACTGGGGGATTTGACAAGTAGCGGCTGCCAGGGCAGCATGCAACGCTCCTGTAGACGCTCCATCGCTAAAATCCTTATCCCTTCCGTGTCACAAAAAATATCCCCTCCACTGACAGTGTTTTGCTGGTTCTGCGGGTCTGCTGAAGCTGAATTTGCAATGCTTTGAGGTAGTCGCTGTACCAGCCTCATATTGTCCTGTTTGTATGCACTGGTATCTGCCATGGATGAGTGCCTGTTAGGAGAGATACAATTATGAGAATGACCTGACCATCTTTTCGCATTAGTATGATCTTTCGAGACCTCATTCATCAAGCATCTCTTGTCATCAGACGATGGGTGTTCTGCATAGGGCCTTTTACATGTCAGGCTATGCACAGAGATCATAACCGATGTTTTTTCATGGAAGCAGTCCCGATACAATGTCGCTAAGCAGTTCAGCTCTCGATGTTCGTGGTGGCAAGTCGTTGATTTCACGACAGATGCTATAACGTCCGAGTCTGTCGGCGCGTGGATTACCAGATATCCAAGTACGCGGGCAATAAATGGTCGAGTGTTACCATTCCAAACGCAGCGTTTTCATTGGCCAGACAGGCGGCAGAGGACAAGGTCCACAGCTGGGTTGCATTAGCAACGGGTAAGGTTGGAGCGGTGTTGGCATGGTTGGAATGTAGGGGTGGGTTATGTTTTAACTGATCATGAAAGTTTGATGAAAGTTATACTTTACCGTGACGCGTGACCGTGTACATGTTTCCTGCCGGCGAAGGTGTACGTTGCCATTATCTGAATTTATCGCTGTCATGGCGTTTGCATGGCGTCAAATCCTCTGTCAAGCACAAGCTTCAAGTTCCGGAACTCAGAGTGTAAGGAGATGAAATGAAGGAAATATAGTGGCACCGGCACGGTCCACGTACAATCCATGTAGTCAACGAATACCGTCAGTGTAAATGATATCAGCATGGTTGACTGCAAAAGTACTTTGATAGTACGTGGTCGTCAGTCTGACACGATGTCTCTTAGATGTTTTCAAACTAAAATAGCACCTTGCACTCAAATTTCCACATCGTACTAATCAAGCTGCCGCAGTTGACTGAGTAACGATGTGAGTAAGAAGACACTGCACGGACGTTTCTAATTGAATGCTTAGCACAGACCCGATTATTCCTTACTATTGAGACCTTGTATCGGGATATCCTCCCAGCAAACTCGGATTGTCTCATTACTCAGTGAGGAGTAATCTCCGATCGGAAAATATTTTGAATCCCGATTCAGCGGGAATCTTCAAAGTCAAAGAAGATAAATAGCCAGGTACGTTCCTTTTTCCTTCATCGTGCAAATGACATTCAATCAGCAAGAACAAAAGGCTCTCGCCCTTCCAGGTCCTGGCAGAACTTTCGAAGTAATCACCAAGACGGTTCCAACCCCAGGACCTAGAGACATTCTCGTCAAAGTGCATGGCATTGGTCTTAACCCAGTCGAGTGGAAAATTCAGACAGGTGTAGTTGATCCGGTACCCCTCGGCGGGACTTATCCGATGTTGGTTGGTACCGATGGTGCTGGGACGGTTGTGAAAGTTGGCAAAGATGTACATGAGCTCAAAGAAGGAGATCGAGTGTAAGCTCCTGGTCTCTGTATGTTTCTGACACACTGATGACTTACTATGACAGTTTTTTTCAAGGTGCATACAGAATTTTTACTCGAAGAACGCTTCTGATATACTACACGAGGCTGGTTTTCTCAAGATCGTAGCAGTTATCAGGAGTACACGTTAGTATATGCCGATCTCGCTGCAAAGGTAGACATTTTTCTTGATCGCCTGTCAGTCGACTCGAAATTTGGAACAGATACCTTCATCGATGACATTCCTCGAAGCTTCCTCGATCCCTCTTTGCCTGGCCACTGCTGCAATGGGTCTTACGACTCCCTATCAGTCTGGTGGCAGTGAGTTCGGAGGAATTGGCCTGGCCCCATTTTGGGATCCCAAGTCGCAGAACCATTATCGTAACCAACCTATCGTCATTGTAGGAGGTGCTTCCGGGACTGGCCAGTTTGGTAAGGGTCACGATTGATGACTCTGGGCAACTGACCAAAAAAACAGCGATCCAAATCGCCAAATACCTCGGGTTTTCACCGATCATCACTACTGCATCCTTGAAGAACGCCGCGTACCTGAAGAGTCTGGGGGCAACGCACGTAGTCGATCGATTCAGCGATGTCAATTCCGCCATCGATGTGATTCTGAAAAGTCATTCGAGTTTACCATTGTCCGTCGTTTTGGACGCCGTGAACACGCCGATCACGCAGAAGGAGGTAGACTTACTTTCTCCTGGAGGAATCCTTGCGACAATCTGGACATTGCCCACAAATCCAACCCTGGAGTTCAAGGAAAATCGTAAGGCCATTCATATTGGCGGGAGCGTACACGTGTACAAAGACGAGGGCAGAAAGATGTATGCTGTGCTGACCAAGTTGCTAGAAGATCAGGTCATCAAGGTAAGTCGGCCTTCAGTTTTGGCCTTCCGACTGAATTGGGTAGCCTTTGAGAATTGAGAAAATTGGTGGCGGGCTAGGAGCTGTACCCATCGCCCTGGAAAGGCTTCGGAAAGAGGGAGGGAGTACATTCAAGCTTGTGGTTGGCCCGACGGAAAGAGAGTGACCCGTTCCCGAGAACGAGTAGTATAGTCAATGGAGTACTTACTGCACGGTCTGTTGTCCATTTACAAACGCGTCAAGGTCGAGAGAGTCTGAGGAACGCGTGTCGTCACACTGTGACACTGTGACACCCCTTGGCCTGCCACCATATGCATCACAGTGATAGCTGAAGTGGGTGTAAGTATTCTCCTCCTATCTGCTGATTCGCTCCAGTTCAAGTCAAGTGAAACCAGATTCATTCGGGCTCGAATCATCCATCGATACTCATCTCCGAGCACTTGGTAGCACTCACCAATACCATCGTCTTCCTAAACGTCTGTCATGTCAAAGGAGTAGACACTCTTCACCTGCACGCTGCCATGCGGACGAGTCGTTCGCTCGACGCAAGTGTTTCCCGCCTCCTCGAAACAATGAGTAATCCATTGCCGTCCATCTGACGACGAATGAAATAGAAGGCATACTGGCAGGAAAGCCATACCTCTGCAGATCTGCCCATTGCTATGTGAACCCCAGAAGCAAAGACCGTTGCGGACGTCGTTGATGTACTCATGACGTCGGGATCGAGAGGTCCGTTAAGCCTGAGGTTTTGATATAAAGGAGATGAACAGAGCGCATCTAACTCCTTCGAGGCGTCTTCTGGTAGACAAAAATATACTGTGCAGTGCTGAATTTCGTCAGCATTCAAATGACCAAGTCATCATCATTTTCTGAAGAGGAAAGGCGGCCTTGAGTGGCAACGACACAGTAAGCCAAGTAAAGTTTCCGCAAAAAGCGGTTGATATCTGCTAATTGGAATTCTGATAGCAGAGAAGCCACTCCGGTCTAGTATTGCCACTGATGGACAGTTTTTAACGACGATATGTGCTATTGGAGTTTTGAAAGCTCCAGTCTATTATTGCCACTGATGGACAGCTTACCGCTATTGGAATTTCGAAAGAACGGAACCCCAGTCTAGCATTGGCACTGATGGACAGCGATTGGAATTTGAAAGCAGATCTGCAGAGAAGCTACTCCAGTCTAGTATTGCCACTGGTAACTTTGATTTAATGACGAGAGCGGGTTATGTCACGTGGCTTCCACGCACTGTCTCTATGCCTGGGATCGCAGAAGTGTCTGAGAACACGCACGGTCCATGTCCCTCCTTCGAGTCTGTTCCTCTGGGGCAGGTAGTTTTTTATGCCACAAGTCTGATGGTGAGTCCACGATGTCAAAAACTGCATCATCTTTCAACTTTGACTATGTTTCACTTCCCTAGCTTTTCCGGGCTAGAGCCTGAGACCCTTGATCTGCAGTATCAATTCTGCCATTCAAAATACAGTATGCACAAATCAATAGTAAGTATAGAATGATGGTATATTTTGTTCTGTATCATTTCCGGTCAAAATGTGCGTTTTTCTTTGTTGCTTCGCTTCGCCATTTGTCACCGCACAATTAGAAAGGAACTTCACGTCTGCGGAGCTTGATCATAACTTCCGACACTAACTCGCGACTTCCAAAGAGCGGTGTGTATACCATCTTGTGGGTGTACTCGCTTGACGGCACGGCAAGTTCGACTTCAAAGCTTTCGAAAAGCGTGGTGATGAATGTTGTGATCATTCTGTACGCGAACATACGTCCCTGAAAGACTGTATTTAGCGGATATACGCTACGAAAATTCAAACACTCACAGCACACTGATGAGCCCCTACTCCAAAGGAAGGTTGCAAAGATGTATTCATGTTCAACGGAGGGGCCCGAACAGAGTCCAAGCGGATGGAGTTCTTCATGGAGGCATTCCATTCATGCTTGCTCACGAAAGGGCTACGGAAGTACCTCTCCGGATCGTATGTCTCGTATTCATCGTAGAGAGCTGGATCATTTCTGATGGACTCGGTTGTTACAGCCACAAAGCCTCTAGGAATAACACGAGTTTCCCCCGCTGGACCATCTGGCAAACCGAAAGGTTCTTCCGCCCAGCGAAGCCAAGTGCCGATAGGGTGGATGCGCAGAGACTCTGTGATGCAGGCGTTGAGGAAGTCGTGATGTTCTACTCGAGGTGGCTCATCGGGAGATATCTCACGAGCAGCAGAAACGATGTCGTCGACGTCTTTACGAGCTCTGGCGAGGAACTTGGGGTCATTGGTGAAAAGATCTTGCATGCTCCAGGCACCGCGACCAGCAGTAGACAGAAATCCCGCGAAGAAGAGTCTGATCATAAGGTCAGTTCGTCCCCTGCACATCAATTCAAGGCAGCTGACCCGTAAATACGTCTGGCAAGTCTTTCAGCATAGTCAACTTTCTGCTCCGGTGTGGCTTCTTCGAGTTCATCCTTTGACCAGGTTGTTTTAATCATGTACCTGCCAAGGTATTAACAATGACGAGATAAGCCTTGGCATATTTACCCCAGGAAGTCATCTGCGACCTCATCTTCTCCGACTGTGAGAAGTTCTTCCATTCGTGTGATTACATAAGTGCTGACACATTGCAAGACCTCTTCGCGATCGCGTTTGCGACGCCGCTTGGTGGCTGTCTCCCATGGAATCAAGATGTTACCCAGGTCGCCGTTAACCTGATGTGCACAAATGGTTAGCCAAGGATAAACGTTAGTGTATTCCTCACCTCCATTGACTTCATTCGCTCTTGCAAGTAGCCTGCTTGACTTTTCGCCAAAGCCGGGCTGACTAACGAGAAGCAGGCCATACGGAAGATCGAAATGCTCAGCAGAGGTTGCAGCGCAATTGGCTCCGACCATCCACCGCCGCACTCTGGCACGATATGCTTGAGCTCATTGCGCACTTGCTCCCTGATGTACAAATAGAGAGCGGGTTGCATATGGTTTAGACGATTAGAGGTCAGTGCTTCCCGGACTTCATTCGCATTCGAGGAGAAGAGCTCAGCTCCAACTAAAGGAGTGACGATGCGCTTGTACCCCTCGATGATTTCGAGTTCCTTGGTCGAGCCTTTGGCGAAGGCAGTGATCATTGGTTGGCCTCGAAGAAACGTTACATTCTGTCCCAAGACTAAAGAACTATGTTCAATCATTGGACCGATAGACGAGTTGAACTGACCTGTGGTTGTGAAAACCTCTCCCTGAAGGAGTCGTCAGTACAGATGATGGCCATGTAAGTATATCAAAATACTTACAAGCTGCTCATGCATATTCCAAGGCCAGGAAACGGGCTCCATCAGGAGAGCCCTCAGGTTGCCAATCCATGGGATCCAGTGGCTAGCACGGGGGACCGTACCACGGTCACGGCGAGAATGAAGATATGTCTTCCATGCAATGTTGAGCACGAATGCACCAACAATCCATGTCAGAACTTGAGGCACGGATGCGTTGCGCGCGATGTTGACGAGAAGAAAGCCATCTGTAGGGGAGACATGGGTGTTGGAAGTCATTGTTGGAAACCAATTTCAAAGTACGACATTTCGATTTCTTTTAACCTCCTTGATACCTATAGATCCCATATTGAGAAGCAGGCACCTTTCTAACAATAGAAACGTTGCTTTTCTTCTCCCCGATATCCGATCTGACTTACGATAGCGACATCTCTGCGCGTGATGTTATCGGAGCGCCTCTTCAACTCTTTGTAGCAGTCGCTGTCTGAATTGTTGCGGTATACTCCGGTCTGCTTTTTCCAACAACGGTATGGTGTATTTTGAAATGATCCAAAAACGGTGGGGACGGATTCCGTCGTAGTCCTTGTTCGTTCGGAGATGATGGTATTTTCCGTACTCCTTGGATATTTACATCTATAACTGTCTTCAGTTAGTCACAGGTACTATTTTATTTTTCTCGGTAAGTATTACCATTTTTGATTCTATCTACAGTCATTCAACAATCTTCTGTTTTAAACATAGCTCGAACTTGCTGTGTTGAAGTTCGGGCCTCTTACTACCCGCCAGTTCTACAATGACTGTCAGGCTACTAGTCAGCGTCGCCGACTCTCTGATGAACGTCTCCGCGAGTACCTTCTTCTCAACTCTTGAAGGCAACTTTACTACTCGTGTTCTTACCACTGGCACTGGCACTGGCACTGGCGGATGGACCTTCCTGTCTCACGGCTTTGATCTAGTCGAGAGATACAATGCCTTGGAGTATTACATGGCACCGTCGTCCCAACCTGACGCGGGCGCTCCAGAGGATGAGCTTGTGACGCACATTCCACTTCTCATTCACCTTGCCTGTGTAATTCCCGCCTTCTTCATCGCCTTGACCTTGTATTTCATGAAAAAGGGAAGTAAGATACACCGTGCCTTGGGACGCGTATTCCTTACGCTAATGTTCGTTGGCGTTGGGTCGACATTCTGGATTAAACTACTTCATCGTAATGATTCTGAGCCAGGTAACTTGCTTTATACCTGGACTCGAGGCGTTGTACTGACACTCCGACTTGCAGACTTTCTGTGCCGCCTTACCAGTCCTTTCTTTCAAGATATGCTTTGCCGGTTTTCAGTGTTCCACATTGGAACGAGCATTACTTCTATTCATATTATCTTGTCTATCATTTCAGTTTACAAGGGCAACTACAGAGCCCATGCCCGATGGACCTTCTGGGTTATGGTGGCGGTAGTCGGTGGTGGCCCGTTTCTTCCGAGACGTCGTTTGAGTGACATGTGGGCGCATGGTAAAAATCCAGCTCTCGTCTTACTCGCTGGCACACGTCTTGATGACGCGTAGAGAAGATAATGTATCAATGATAAATACTTCTGTTGTTTTACTAGTACTGTAGACAGATAGTAGTCTGGTTAAACCTTCCGAGTTGACATCCACGGCAGCTTCAATCAGACAATCTCGGGTGATTGAATAGGAGCAGGTAAATCCCTCGCAGGCATGAGTTTGGAGCATTTTCGGAGAACCTGCCTTTTTAGGAAAGGTCTCTATTTTCGGAACGAGCTCAGCATGTCTACACTTCTAAGCACCAAGAGATCTAAGATATTACTTGCATCTTTCCCAGCTTGGACTACCAAGTAAGAAGGCAGTTGAATGATATCACGAACAGCGGAATCGGAATCGGAATTAGGCAGGACAACGCTGCTTGTCAACGCACGGAAAAAAAGACGGTGCTGAAATGAAATGGGAGATGGTTATCAACAACGAAAGGCACAACATCAGGGCAGTTATGTGTATAAGTGCCTGTAAATGAGCGGAGAACTGTGTCTTTTCGAGCCTGAAAGAAGCACGAACAGCCAAATTAGGTAGGACAATGCAGGGAAGAGAATGGAATCGGGGATAGCTATCGGCAAAGAGGAGCACACGTCAGTTTAGTCATGTGTACAAGTACCTGAAACGAGCAGAAGTAAGAGGCAAAACGAACCTGCTTAATGAGGGCAGGTGCGGCGCTGAATCCGAAGTTCTCCGTGCCTGCAGGCCTATCACAGGTCTAGATTGATAAATTGATTACGGTACCGCCCAAGGCAAAGGGCGGGGTCCTATCATCCTACAACTGTTTTTCAAAAAATGGTTTGGCAAACGTCGAACTAAGTATGAATAGGAAATAGCACATTTAGAAACGGTTGTAGAATGATAAGACTTTTCCTTTGGACGTCGTCTATCTATCTATCTAATGACACTCTAACTAAGTAGGTCAAACTTCGAGCTTCATCTCAGGCTGTAAGTACTTTAGTATGTGTTGTAGCATGTTACTGAGGCCATTATGGCATAACCAATGTACCACTTCAGCCAACCTCTCACTTTCTTATCTTTTCCAAGACTGGTACCCGAAGTAATCTCAATTTGTGTAAGCCTAGTTCAGACTCCAGGCAAAGTCTGCCATCAAAGTGGAGTTATCAAACATAGTATCCGAGTCGAAGTGGCACTAGCCTTTCTAAACTTAAGAATAGACGCGGGCTTCATTGGACGAAATTTGAATTACATGCGGAGAAGTTGGTTGAGACGTTGATGTGCGAAGATGCGGAGCTCGAGGCTATGTAGGAATATTTTAGGAAATGGGGCGGAGATAGCCTCTAGTAACGTAAAACTTAACCGAGCAAACCATCCACCTCTCCGTCAAGATCGACCGCCTTCGTCTTCAATAGTCCAGGACCATCCAATGCGTATTTGTCAGGAGCGGCCCAGCCTCCCTTCCTCTCCTTCCTCTCCTTGGTACCGAGCGCCTCTTTACTCTTCCTCCAAGCATCCGCTGCCAAGTTTGCCTCGTCTATAACGCGAGCAGGACATTTCGCGTAAGTTCCGAAGAGCCTGTCGGGAATAGTGGTCAGAGGAGCAAGGTTAACGACACCCTTGGGAAGTGGGATTTTCGGCTGGTCTGACACTGTGGACAAACTGCGCCAGTTTCCGCCTGCGAGCGCTTTGCGACCTGGAGGCGTGCATTGAGCGTGCATGTAGCGCTGGGAATACCCTAACACGATCACAGATAGATGTTCATCTATCAGGGAAGATGTCTGAGCCTGTGAATATATTTAGAATCAGTGCTCATAATAATGGTAACACTTGCAAAGATGCTGAATATGACTACGAGGACGAAGAAAGCGCATGTTGTGAAGTAAGGCAAACGAAGTACGGCCGAAACAGTTTGCGCCGGCAAGATAAACCTGACAAAAATGTCCATTGGAGATCCAGTAAGGAAGCCGAACGGAGTCGGTACTGTAATAGTAAAAATCAACATTCTCGGAAAATGATGAAAATGACAGTAGACTTACCAGTGAACTGATGGGCCGGATCGTGAACCAATGTGTAAACCGTCTCATTGGCATGCAGGAGACGATGTAACATATAGCCGCCAAATTCGAAGACGACAAAAAGTATGGCAAAATCGCGAGATATATCGGACGTTGTATCTGCTGGTGCAAAGTCTCTTGCAACAAACAGGGTATCTAGCCCGACCTGATAAGCGTAGATGACCAACGGCAAGATGAGAGCAGTGTAGAGAGATTCCCGAACCTCTCTTTTAAGTTGAGAGGTGGGTTTAAGACGCGTAGGGGCTTGGTAGGACGGATGCGAGAACAAGACATGCGGCCAGATGAAGAAGAACGCGCTCGTTGCGACTACAGCGTATGCGGTAACGCTGAGGGGGACCGCAAGGATGGCTGTCGCGTGAGGCTGAAGAGCGACAGGAAGATAATGCTTTGCAGTATCTGCGAAGGTAGAATTTTGCATGTTTTGGGATGAGGGTTGAAGGTAAGGTCTGTAAGTAGGGGGGATAAGTTCCTTGTCAGTTTCTAGCCTTCAAAACCCCGATAGATCATGATGACTTGTTCGAAGAAGCGAGATTGAACGCGATCTCGCGCCGGGGACTGAATTGGGCTGCCACAAAATCGTCAAGGGAATATACTACTGCATATGTAGTAAAGTGCCAGTTCAAAGAGTGGTTCTAACATGATCTAATGATCGTCAATTCAAGTTCCGTGCTAGGCGGAATAATGAACATGGGTTAGCAATGGAATCAATGATTCACGCACTTGATAAGCTTGATACATGCTACTACTGCGGTCTGGAGGTGGCCACCCCGATCGCATTCAAGATCACACCAGGGCAAGATGTATTCTTCCTTCCTTCAGGTTGTTAGAGTGCAAGCAAGCCGCACGCCTGACACGGCACGTTGTACTCCGGGCCGTGTACCGAACTCCGCAAGGCACCAACCATGTCGACAAGCCGGAAATCAGCCCGTACAAGTGCCGTGTTTTAGGTGCACCGGGATTTTTTAAGTTCATCCGCTTGATTGTCGATTTCCTGGCCTATCGGTTTAGCACTTGGGGCTGGCTGACTCAAAGCGTTAGCTTCAAATCCAAAATGTTCTAATCATCATGCGGGATTTGCTGCAATTGCGTAGTTGCAATCAGCTTACCTTTTCGGCCGTGGGCTAGCCCCGGGTATCCTCGACTACAATATTGATGGTCCAAATCCAGGGCGCTTTTTTTGTGCAACAGCTGTATTGTATCTACTTGGAGTCGCCCCTCGCCCTCGCAACTTCCCGTGTGCGCATCTCAATCATCTCCTTTGCAAGGATAGAATCCATCCATGAATGCGGCATACATCTCAGAACATGCTCTGTAAGTTCAGCTTTCCAGTACGCTGTGACGAAGCGTTTCCCGCAACCTACGACACCAATGATGGCTTTTCCCATTGTCTTTGCATCTGGTGTAAGAAACGATGGTGCACTTCCGTTGGAGTTGGTTGCTACGTTGTGAACATCGACTGTGATACACTCGATATCAATGGGTGGGTCTCGTACAAGCTCAAACTCAATCGCGAGAGCGCGAGAGAAGCCCATTAGGAATGCTTTACCACCGGAGTGAACTGCAAGGAAGGGAGCAGGGAAGAGACCTGTAAGACCGCTGACGTTGATGATGAGTCCAGGCTGGTTGCTTGCGAGGGTAGGAATGAGTGCCCGTGTAAGATGGGCGAGGAAGGAGACCTGGAGGTTGATAATCATGTCGATTTCGAGGGGAGATTGGGATGCGAATGTATGATAGGTGGATGTGTACCCAACATTGTTAACGAGTACAGTAAGACGTCGGCTTCCAATGGCTTCGATAACGGCATTGGCAAGGTTCTTTCCTCCAGGTTCCAGAGTCTGCGTAGCGTCCCAGACAAAAGTTGACATCAATTGGTTTGGATAAACGATCTGAAGTTCAGAAATGACTTTGTTCAACTTGTCTTCGTTCCGTCCATGCAGAATAACATTGAAACCTTGAGCAAGAAGCTCCAAGACAATTCTGAAGAGCACGTCAAGGTTGGTCTGTATGTGTATTAAGAAGAACAAACATACCCTTTCCCGATACCGTCACTGGCACCAGTGACCAACGCCCAAGGCGCATTACCATGGGCATATCGGTGGATTGTAGATGTATGAAACAGTCTCCAAAGAATGGTGAATCTTTTTGCGACCCAGATTGTACCAATGGTCGCCACAGAAAGCCAGATAATGGAAGGAACTTCCATGAGGAAAGACATCACAAAAGTAGAGCTAGAATCCGGCCACTATAGCGCTGAGTGGTATTGTATCCGCGTATGATCAAGCTTCAAGCTTCGAGTACTAATTTATCCTGTGGCTAGCTTCAAGGAGTTACGAAACCAAGATTTGGAATTCCTGGAAACAAACATAGCCAAATACATTCCACGTGCATTGACAATTTATGCTCTTCTTGAAGTTCTTCCTTCCTATCTCTCCGAGGCTAGGACGATCCGCCTAACGCGGGAGAAGCAACAGAAAGGATTAGGATAAGACTTGTTGCAATGACTGCTATCAATTGAATACTGCAGTCGGTGCAAGTAAGTATTTCATCGATCATCCTTTGTGGCGTTTTCCGCTTTCATTCTGAACTGCCAATGCCATGTCTCGCTTCGTCTAATTGCATCCGCCTTTGTCTCCGCAGTAGCACCATCTAACATACTTATATGGCTCTAACCAACTTTATCCACATCAACGAATGGTCGAACCTTCCAAGTCGCTTTGATTCGTTGATCGGACTTCCGTTATGACACGAGCCATTACGACCCGGGCCCTCGGCATGGTCAAGTCCGAATGCCGACCTCTAGCGTCGCCAGCGGCTCTTAGGTAAGCTTAACTTGATATTCAACCCAACAGTGGCAAACACCAACCAACACCAACTAACTATCATGACAGTTCAGCACGAGAATCCCTCTGCTGACGCCGCTCCTATGAACGACGTCGATTCTCATAGCAACACTCAGAATGAGAGCACTCACGCCCAGCTCGAGCCTAAAGACGTGGCAGACGTGGAAGACGAAGGACAGGACATGTCGCTCATTCTTCATGGAAAAGAGCTTGTTCTCGTCTTCATCGGAATAATGCTTGCTGTTTTTTTGGTAGGAAAGCTTTTTCATTTTGTAGAGCTTGACTGAGGCCACTTTTTCGTAGACTTCTTTAGGTAAATCAACATATGCTGCTCGTGGGCGGACTGGTTTTAATTTGACTTTTACTCACAGACCAGACTATAATCTCACCTGCGCTCCCTGTCATATCCAGCCAATTTCTTGCCCTAGACAAGATTGCATGGCTCCCTTCGTATGTCATGATCTCTGGCGGGATGGATAACCCTGACTGCCAATAAAGTGCCTATCTTCTTTCTCAGACAACCTTTCTGCTCTTGTATGGTCAGGCCCTGGATCTCTTTGATCGAAAATGGACTTTCATCGGTGCTGTTCTCTTTTTCGAGGTAATGACAGTCATTTTTATCTCGCACTGTACCTCACTCATTTTTAGCTCGGATCTCTTTTGTGCGCCGTGTAAGCCCCATTTTCCCATTTACTTGTAGGTACTGACATTGGCATAGAGCACCTGACATCCAGCTCTTGATATTCGGACGTGCTATTGCTGGCCTTGGTGCCAGCGGTGTATACGTGTCCAACACCGTTATCGTCGCTGATATTACAACACTCGAACGCCGACCTGCTCTATTAGGGTATGTAGCCTTTACCAACTGTTCTTCTTGCTGATCATCTCTACTTGTCAGTCTTTTTGGCATAGCTCTTGTTCTCGCAAGTATCCTTGGGCCCATCATCGGCGGTGCATTGTAAGCTTATATCTTCTCACACGCACAGCCTTTTCACAAACCCGCTTTCTAGCACCCAGCACGTCACTTGGCGCTGGGTCTTCTACATCAATCTCCCCATCGGTGCTGTTACCCTGCTCATCATCATCTTCACCCTCAAGTCTTCTCCTCCAAAGGCCATTCCCGACTACCGCATTCAGCTCGCCGATGCTAAGCTCGACTACATTCACATCGGCCCCAACTCCCCTCTGCGTCCTGCCCGCGGCAGCTTCATTCATCGCCTACTCATGCTCGACTGGCTCGGCAGCATCCTCGGATTGGGTGTTGTCTTCATGCTGCTCCTCGCATTCCAATGGGGTGGGTCCACCTTTGCATGGAGCAGCAGTGTCATCATTGGTTTGCTCGTCGGGTGCGGCGTGGGTGCTATTGTATGGGTGTTGTACGAGTATCATGTGGGCGTAAGGGATTCAGTCCTGCCTCTTGCGTTTTTGAAGAATAGGTCCGTTGTTGGGGCGAGTATAGCCGGATTCTTTGCCATGATGATGTTGCTGATTGCGACATATTATCTGCCGCTTCGTAAGTTTTTCCTCGTTATGCACGGTTGAATCCATGAATTAATGTTCATCTGCTTAGAATTCCAAGCTGTGAAACAAGAGTCAGCTACGAACAGTGGGATTCGTCTGTAGGTGACTTTTATGGTGTTGATATATATCGTTAATTGCTTGTGTCAGGTTGCCCTTCTTGCTTGGTACAGTCGTGTGTGCAGCCCTCGCAGGCGTTATCGTTTCGCGTTCAGGGAGATACTGGTATATCCTTCTCATTGCCCCAGCAGCTACCTCAGTTGGATTCGGGTTGATGTTTACATTCTCACCAACGACTTCCAACAGTCGCTTGATAGGCTACCAAGTAAGCATCGTCGCTTTTATATCCACACTTGTAACATTTCTGCAGATCATTGCTGCCATCGGTACAGGCTGTCTCCTTCAAAACACCATCGTGGCGCTTCACGTAAGCTGTTTCTCTTTTCTGTTGTACTTGTTCAATTCTGTCTCCATAGGCTAATGTCGATCACAAAGACATCTCCCGAGCAACTGCCATGATGACTTTCTTCCAGCGTTTGGGTGGGGTGCTTGGCGTATCCATCGCGGGCACGATCTTTGCGAATGAGCTCTCAAAAAATCTCCAAAAGTTCGCCCCGGATGCGCCGTTGGCGGCGTTGGCTGCTAGCGTTGAGGTTCGTGATCATGCCATCATTTTTACGATTTATGCCCAACATATGTCTAGGCGATACAAACCCTTCCAGACAACGTCAAACAGGGCGCCATTTTGGCGTATAGCAAGGCTATCGATGATGTGTATCTTATTGGTGTTCCTGCTGGTAAGTGCTTCTTCCAAGCGTTATTTACATTTACATTGGTTGTTAGGTTTCCTCACGATGTGTGCGGCACTCCTTATTCGCAATGTCAGCGTCAAGGGAAAAGTACGTGGATCGTCTGGTCCAGAAAAACCTCAGGCTACGAACGAGAAGGTGGAAGTAAGTGTTTCTATTCCTTTCATAGTATGACGGTTGCTTACATTGATCAACGTAGGAATCTGCAGTGGTGTAAAATTCTGAAATTCTGCTATTTTGCGTCGAGCGCCTTCCGCTCCCTTGATTTCTTTTCAGCTTTCTGTTTGAAAGCGAACCGCACTCTCCCTCAATACAGGGGGAGAGTGTTGGTTCGCGAGTCCCCTCATTAATCCGGGTAAGTTTTTGCAGAACCAGGGCAGTTACTGACCTTTTTTTTGTTGCAGATAATGGTTTTCACGTTCAAGTTAATTATGTTTCTTGTGAGATCCCTTTTTATACCCTAGCGTGTAGTAGTTTGGATTGTTTATTCACTTACGGAGTCTGAATATATGGTGCTTACCTGCTCATTGCTGATGCTGCCTCCGTCTTTGAGGTGCAAGTATTTTATTTTCTGACTCAAGTTCCCCTGGTCTCATACCCAGAGCCGATCCTACTTGAACTTGTAAAGAAATACTGGTCCCACGGAGGCAATACGGAGGAAACGCAAATGTAACGACTATGCCGGACGGAATCATAACAAGTCACGTGACCGAAAGTCCTCGCTAACAATGTGATAATATATTCCGAATTCGTCGGTCCAGGTATACGAACTTGAGTTGTCGACCAACGATGGTTCACCCTGAACAAACTGGATGTTCCCTTTGGCATCTTCTTTTGTTGTTCTTTGCTTGACGACTGAGACCGTTGTTGACTCGTTTTTGTGATGTCAACATGTTTGCACCTGCCTTTTTTGGACACCGGGTATTTGTGCTGTGGCCCAACAAAGAACTCACCAAGATAGGTATAAAAGGTCGAATGGATGCCTGCCCTCACATATATTCATAAAATACCTCACAGCTCCTCTACTACACTCTCTAAGATGCCTACCAAAGTAAGCTCATCATACCCTCAGCCTGCCCCCAAGATGGGTGTATTGCGGCGGCTGACTCAGCAAGAGCTTGAAGAGAATCAAGAGATCAGCGATTTTAACGTGTGTGGTCCTGGAAACCCCTATGACACTCAAGTTCCCCTTTACGACGTTAATGATCCTTATCCATTCCAATTCGCGGTAGGCGAAATGCTTTAAACTCTGAACGGTTATGCTCAATTTATTTCTCAGTTCAATGAAACCGTATGGGTCCGGGTGTCTACTAACCAGTGGGTCAGAGGCTGCGTGTCAGAACCACCAAGAATGGGAACCATCGCACAGGTTTGCTTTTTCATTCATTAAAGGAAATCACATCTAACCTCGCTTTAACAGGGCCAGGGCCTATATTACCTCGTCAACTTCAGACCAGATAATTGTCCCCGCATGCGCAAATATTTTGCACCCTTGAACGGTGATATCAAACCTGATATCCGGATAGTAAGAAAATTGTTATTGCGAGGCGATTACATCGATAAAAGGGAGTTGTTCTCAATAACGAGCTGAATGCAGTTTTTTTCTGCACCACTGCCACTGTATATCATACATATAATAGATTGTTTGTGTCCAATTGCCTCTGCAGTCAAGTCGTCTGCGACCGTACTATTCGGGTTCACCTACTTGACCACTGAGAGTAACACATGATTGTTAGGTACAGGATTCGACTCGAACGATTGGAGTGGCAACTCAACCCCGATCTTGCTCAACGCAGCAACAGCTCGTAGCACTTCTCTAAAACTATACCTTGTTCAACGATATCTTTGGTGGTAGTTGCACCCTTCATATTCAATCTTTTTCAGCGGTCGGCCGGCAAGTGCATCCAAAAGTCTGAGTCTCTAAGAGCAGGAGCGGTCTGAAAAACATTATATGTGAGACAAAAATGCGTGCAAGTCGACTTTGGTCAAGCAAAGTAGAGTTGTGAGTGCTGACAAGGGCATACATGGTTTCAGATGCTGTTTTTCGTGTGTCTAGACCATCATCAACCTGATGTGCCCATGGCCCATCTGCACTGTTCGGACAAGTTCAGGCTTAATGACAGTTTCCTTATAAAGAGTTGGCAAAAAGCAGCTAGATGATCTTTGATCAGTATGTACCGCGGAGTTGAGTGATGATAACACCGGACGACAGTCTGTCGAGACATAAATATTCGTCAAAACTCACACAGGAGATCTTCATCAGCTATAAGAGACAGGAATTTAACGATAGTAGAGGAGAGGAGCTCGTCGTAAGATTGAGAAGCACCAGTGGCTTTTCACCAATTAGAGCTACTGCATCCTTGAAGAGCACTGTGTGCCTGAAAAGTCTGGTGACAACACACATAGTTGATCAGATTCAGCGATAATTTATCGTTGACACAATTTAGACAAGTCATCGTTGTCCGTCGTTTTGGACGCCAATCACGCAGAAAGAGGTAGACTTGCTTTCTCTTGGAGGAATCCTTGCGACAATCTGGCCATTACCCACAAGTCCAAGCCGGGAGTTGGAGGAAATCGTAAGGCAATATTGCCGGGTGTGTACACTGCTACAAAGACGAGGGCAGAAAGATGTATGCTGCGCTGACCAAGTTGCTAGAAGATAATTAAGACAAGTCAGCCTTCAATTTTAGCCTTCCGGCTGATTTGGGTAGCCTTTGAGAATCGCGAAAATTGGTGGTGGGCTAGGAGCTGTAGCCTGTACGGTTTGGAGAGGCTTCGGAAAGAGGGAGGGAGTACATCCAAGCTTGTGGTTCCAACGGAAAGAGAGTGACTCACTCATGGCAACAAACAGTATGGTCAACGGAGTACTTACTGCACGGTCTGTTGTCCATTTACAAACACGTCAAGGTCGAGGAGGAACGCGTGTAGTCACACTGTGACAATGTGACATCTTGCATGTCTCAAGCAGCGTCCTATCGAAGCTCCGTGGTATTCTATTCCTGCCTTAGTGCGGCTAGCTTATAGTTGCGAAGGTAAGGTTCTAATCAAATACGTCTGCTTGGCTGGAAAATTGTCAGACACCTTCGTCGATACCTAGAGGCCTGTTCTATTCCTCTTTGCTAGTCACGGCGCAATGGGTCCATTACCTGGGCTTCTCACCAATAATCGCTTGAGCCTCCTCAAAGAATACTGGGTACTTAGAGAGTCCCGGAGCTACGCACGTAGCTGATCGATTCGGCGACATCAATTCCACAATCAACATGTTTCTGAAGAACCGTTCTGGACTACTGCTCTCTGTCGTGTTCGATACCATCAATACACCTATCACTCAAAAGGAGGCGGACCTGCTTCCTCGTGGTCGTATCCTTGTGACTGTCTGGGCCCCACCAAACAAGGGGATGAATTTCATCAGAGTTCCTCTGCCTGTCGGACTCTTGCCTGAGGATTTGACTCCGGAATTTGTAGGGAATCGGAAGGCGGCATATATCTTTGGGAGCGTGCATGCGTACAAAGAGGAAGGCTGAAAAATGTGTACTGTGCTGACGAAGTTATTAGAGGAAGGAGAACTCAAGGTTAGCTTCGGGTTTTGATCTTTACCTGCCCTTAAGAACTGAGAAAATCGCTGGTGAGCTAACGTGCGATATCAGAGAATCTTGCGGTGCTCAAGAATGAACGGTCAAATTCGATGGAAATCAGCTTTGTTTCGAATTGACGCAGTATCTACACACGAACTTCCGACACCTCAACTAATGGTTAGCAGGTAGCATGATTTCACGGGCGGGAGAGGAAGTTCAATTCTGCATCTATTGTCGTTTCTAAGCGAGGTATAAGAAGATATTGTCCAGCTCGACAATATTAGGGTACACTCCACCATACAAAGCGAATGTATCGTTCCCTTCTGCCACCACGCTATAACCTTGCCATATATAACTTGTGATTGTAGAATTGGGGTCAGAAAAGAACCCCGAAATAGTATCTATCGTTTCCCCATTCCAAATAATCTCCAGAACGGGCGTATTGTCGGGAAACCCAGGTTGAGGCGCATCGATGCTTCGATGGTGGAACCCAAGAACATAGGTGGCACCAGGAGTGGTTGCTAATGGTGCTGATGGAGCCAACGTTCCATTGAATGTGTTTGTTGCAGCACCGCCGACCTGTGCCCAAGAATTTCCGATGATGGGCTCAAAAACGATATAGTAATAGTTGATGACTGCGTCGAGGTAGCCTCCTGGATCGGATGTTCCTACCCACCCTGCGTATGTCTCCGTGTCGCATCCGTAGCCTCCTTGCGGAGTAGGTACCGGGCAGCTGAAACCTTCAAAGGTTCCTTCGGGCAGAACCGATTGGCGAGCGTAACCGCGCGACTCGGAGACGGTAATCCCATCATTGCCAATATTGGTCGCTGTAGTCGCGTTTGTAGAAACGTAGTACTACAAATGAATGTTAACTAGAGCAAAGAAACCAAGGGCAAAGTCGGTACCTTCGCGCAGACAATCTGGGCTGCAGTGCCATTGATAACTGCTTGCCAGATATTGAAATACTGGCAATATCCACCTTTGACGTCAGGCACCGCGGCGTTGCAGGTATCCGCACAAGCTTGAACATCGTACGTGTCGAGAGTATCAAAACCCATATACTTTGATAACTGTGAGTCTGCAATCTAACACGACAGGACGATTTACTCACAAAGGGCGCACTGTTTGCGGCAGCGACAGGACCGAATACAGACTGATAACCCGTTGGTACTTCGGGATCAGCATTGGAAATGGGAGGAAGCGGTGTCTTCTGCACGCTCAAGGATTTGTAAATCGCAGCGAAGTCGGTATATGTGGCTGATATATCAAAGGTCTGAGTTCGGGGGATGTTCAGACTTGAGACACCTAGACAAGCAGTCAACAGAGCGCTATGAAGAGCTTGCAGCATGACTGACCTACAACCGCGAGTGCGGTAAGAGCGAAAGCAGAGATATGACCGTGTACCATGTTGGGAACTTTGCTCTTGCTGGATTCACTGTTCAATGGGGGTTTTTATACACGCAGAAACAACACCTGTACCTGAGCCGTAGATTCTAGACGTTGCCGGACGTGCCTGCACATATGCGTGGAGTGATGGACAGTCGATAATGCTGAAGGGTGATCACCAAGCCGCACGAGAAGTATACGAGGTAACATTTTCCAACAATGAATCAGCGCCTTAGGTCTCTTTCAGACAGTTCGTGCCTCTCCATTAACGGATCAAACAAACCGTCAAAGTCAAAGCCGAGCCTAAAATCATGATGTACTCCGGCGCGGCAAATCCCGTTCACGAAGGATCTTGGTCGTTTGATTCCTGTCGATACAGTACAACTTCTGTCTTCGTCCTTTCCAGACTTCCGGTCCTCGAATGTCTGAAATTTTGGACGGTCAATTCGAAACCTTTGTCTGCGGCAATGGTGCCCGAAGCGGTTCAAGCCCTGAATCATCGAATGGTGTCAACGTTGGATCCGGACATAAGATGGGACGTTTGAACGTTTGAACAATCAACGTCGAATGTTGGTTGGAAAAGAATGATTACGAGACACAATGCTGTAGCTGTCTACTGCGCTAGATCCACATGTAAGCAAATTAGATCAAAGCAAGTCAGAACAGACTTAATAGGCAGGATGTATGGACACTAATAAGCTCAACTCGGAGCAAAATCCACTAGGGGTAACGAATCTTCTATACGACTTGGGTTAGCTTGACCGAAGGATCGTTGGTGAACGGTACCTGAGCTGTTGTACTCTTCCTCATCGCTCTCGATCGACTCGCCATCTTGGGAAACCCTCCAAAACCGCCACTCGACCTTCTCCAAAGATTGGGGTTTTACAGATGGATTCATACTCTCCCATGATTCTGTCTTCTTGGCCCTCAGCTCATTCTGGGAAACTTGGTCGATGACCCACAGCAATCCGATGCAAGGGTCACATTCTCCTGACCAAAGGTTCGAGCTCAATTCTTCGTTACTTCCACAGGTAGTCGCGTTGGGATCAACAAAGTAGCCGAGATGTAGATAGACAGTTCGCAGATTGTGCAAGCTAATAAGGGCTCTGTTATAGAAAGGCTATGACAGAAAGAGATGAATTGCCAGGGCGAGAAATATGAAGCAACATACAGGCAGACCAAACCCCTTCTCGTAAGTCAGAACTGTCGGTCCCGGGTCTCTGAAGGAACAAGATGAGCAGGTGTAGCATAACCCACACCATACGTGTTCCTGTCTTAGAGACAAACTTGTCAAGCCAGGAAAAGTCGCTGCAATTAAATTGAGGATTGCTGGAGTCATCCATTCGACTCCGTGTACAGCCAAGTGAGAGATTGTAGTTCCGGGAGCGGCTTGCGAGACTAGGAACTTGTAGTCTGGACGACGTGTCAAAGGATCTTTCCAAGATAGCGTCCAATCATAGCGTAGCGATGTGAGACGTTGGAAATTTTGAATATCCCAATAGATGGGCTCTTCATGTTTGGGCTGTACGCAATGGAGTTCTCTAGAGAGTTACAGTAAGCGCCGATTTTCGAAATCACGATTTGCAGAACTGACCTTGTCCAGAGGGTCATAATCTCTGGAAATAATGATTCTGCTTCGACGATATCATTGGATGAGCATATGAATAACCGCTGAAACCACGCTTCCATTGTTAATTGCCGGAAAGCCTTGGAAGAAAGTGAAACGGAATGGACAGTGCTCCATTCAGGCTTAGTATTAAAGCCGGGTTCAGATGAATCAGAACGAGGTGGTGCGTCGAGCACAAGCATGAAGATGATTTCTTGCAGCAGCTCCAACGGCAGTATCATGTCAGAAGTTTGAGCTAATCACGTTACTAAGCACTTCTATCAACATAACTGGCCAGTATGCGTCTACCTATCATTCCATTCAACGTGCTACCAAATAAAATCTTCAATACACCGCAGCTGACCGTCTCCGTCTCCTCCTTGTCGAGCACGATATCCCGATTCATCATCATGTAACCTATGAATCTGTAGCTTTAGCAATGCTACGCTTCAAGCTTCAAGGCTGATGATACCAAAGGATTCTCTGCTTGGCTTTCACTCACACCCAATAAAGATGACCTTCACACTGACGAGGGGCTATTGTCCTCTTCCTTACCGCGTCCGTATACGAC